>JAVUNC010000045.1:0-246823 GCA_032173965.1 Sitta carolinensis
AAATTTTAAAAAGGCCCCCCCCGGGCCAAAGGGGGGGAAAAAAAGGGGGAAAAAGGGGGGGGGCACGAAAGCGGGGGGGGGGGAACAGAAACCCCCTTTGGGTCTTTTAAAGGGGGGGAACAGAAACCCCCCGCGGGGGTTTGGGGGGAAACCCCCCGGGGGGCTTAAGGGGGGTTTTAAGACCCCCGAACTTGGGAAAAAAATGGGGAAAAGGGAAACCCCCCAACCGGGGTTTAGGGGGGGAAAACCCCCCAACCCCCTTAAGGGGGGAACATGAGAGACCCCCCAATGGGCATTAAGGGGGGGGAACAAGGGGACCCCCGAAACCTTGGGGGGAAAGAAAAACCCCGAATGGGGGCATTTGGGGGGAAAGGGAAACCCCCAAGGGGTTTTAAGGGGGGGAAAAGGCAAACCCCGCTTGGGGGGGGAAACGGGCCCCCCCCGGGGGGGGGGGGGGAAAAACCCCCAACCGGGGTGCTTAAGGGGGGGAACCCAAAACCCCCGGGGGGGAAAAGGGGGAAAAAACCCCCGAAAATTTTAAAGGGGAACCCGGAAAGAAAATTTTTTTTTTTTTTTTTTTTTTTTTTTTTTTTTTTTTTTTTTTTTTTTTTTTTTTTTTTTTTTTTTTTTTTTTTTTTTTTTTTTTTTTTTTTTTTTTTTTTTTTTTTTTTTTTTTTTTTTTTTTTTTTTTTTTAACCGGGGTGCATTTAAAGGGGGGACCCGTAAGACCCCCGAATCGGGTGCTTAAGGGTGGAACAGCAAGCACCCCGAAACGGGTGCATTAAGGTGGGAACAGGAGAGACCCTAACCGGGTGCATTCAGGTGGGAACAAAGACCCCAATCGATTAAGGGGGAACATAAACCCCCGAACCGGTGCATTAAGGGTTTGGGGAACAGCAGAGACCCCGAATCGGGTCATTTAAGGGGGGAACCGGAGAACCCCCGAACTGGGCATTAAGGGTGGGGAAAAGCAGAGACCCCCGAATCGGGTGCATTAAGGGGGGGAACAAGCGAACCCCCGAAAACGGTGCTTTAAAAAAGGGAACAAGACCCCCGAATCGGGGGCATTAGGTGGGAACAGCAGAGACCCCGAACGGGTGCATTAGGGGGGGAACAGTAGAGACCCCCGAACCGGGTGCATAAAGGTGGAACAGGGAAGACCCCCGAACCCGGGGGCAATTAGTGGGGAACAGAGACCCCCGATCCCGGGGGCATTAAGGGTGGGAACAGCAGAGACCCCCGAACGGGTGCATTCAGGTGGGGAACAGGGAAGACCCCCAACGGGTCATAAGGGGGGAACAGGAAGACCCCCGAAGGTGCATTATGGGGAAAAATCAAGACCCCAACCGGGTGCATTAAAGGTGGGGGGAAACCCCCGGGCAAAAAAAGACCCCACGGGGGCTAAGGGGGGGGAAAAACCAAATAAACCCCCAACGGGGGCTTAAGGTGGGGAAAAAGGAAACCCCCAATCGGGGGGCATTAAGGGGGGGGAACAGGCAGAACCCCCCACGGGTGCTTAAGGTGGGGAAAAACAAACCCCCGAACCGGGGGGCTAAGGGGGGGGAAAGGCAAGACCCCCGAACCGGGTGCATTGGGGGGGAAACAGAACCCCCGAAACCGGGGGCTTAAAAATGGGGGCCGAGACCCCCCAATCGGGGGGATAAGGGGGGAACAGGAAAACCCCCGAATCGGGGGGGCATTAGGGGGGAAAAGGAAGACCCCCAACGGGGGCATTAAAGTGGGGAAAGGCAGAGACCCCCGAACCCGGGGGGGGTTTAAGGGGGAACAGGGAAGGGCCCCAGGGTGCTTTTAAAACGGGTGCTTAGGTGGGGAAAGAAGACCCCGAACGGGGTGCTTAAGGGTGGGAACAGGCAGAGACCCCCACCGGGTGCATTAAGGTGGGGACACAGAGACCCCCGAACGGGGCATTAAGGTGGGACAGGCAAGACCCCCGATGGTCTTTAAGGTGGGAACAGGCAAGACCCCCGAACGGGTGCATTAAGGGTGGGAACAGCAGAGACCCCCGACGGGTGCATTAAGGTGGAACAGCAGAGACCCCCGAACGGGGCATTAAGGTGGGAACAGCAAGACCCCGAACGGTGCATTAAGGGGGGAAAGGCAAGACCCCCGAACCGGGGTGCATTAAGGTGGGAACAGGCAGAGACCCCCGAACGGGGCATTAAGGTGGGGAACAGGCAAGACCCCCGAACCGGGGTGCATTAGGTGGGGAACAGTGGAGACCCCCGAACGGGGTGCATTAAGGTGGGGAACAGGCAGAAACCCCCGAACCGGTGCATTAAGGGTGGGGAACAGCAGAGACCCCCGAATCGGGTGCATTAAGGGTGGGAACAGGCAAGACCCCCGATGGGTGCTTAAGGTGGGGAACAGAGGACCCCCGAACGGGTGCATTAAGGTGGGAACAGTAAGACCCCCGAATCGGGTGCATTAAGGGTGGGAACAGAGAGACCCCCGAATCGGGTGCATTAAGGTGGGAACAGGCAGAACCCCCGATCGGGGTGCATTAGGTGGGGAAAGGCAGACCCCGAACCGGGTGCATTAAGGTGGGAAAGGCAGAGACCCCCGATCGGGTGCATTAAGGGTGGGAACAGCAGAGACCCCCGAACCGGGTGCATTAAGGGTGGGAACAGGCAGAGACCCCCGAACGGGTGCATTAAGGGGGAACAGCAGAGACCCCCGAATCGGGTGCATTAAGGTGGGAACAGCAGAGACCCCCGAACGGGTGCATTAAGGTGGGAACAGCAGAGACCCCGAACGGGTGCTTAAGGTGGGAAAGGCAGAACCCCCGAACGGGTGCATTAAGGGGGGAAAGGCAGAACCCCGAACCGGGGTGCTTAAGGTGGGAACAGCAAGACCCCCGAATCGGGTGCATTAAGGGTGGGAACAGGCAGAACCCCCGATGGGGCTTTAAGGTGGGAACAGCAGAGACCCCCGAACGGGTGCATTAAGGTGGAACAGCAGAGACCCCCGAACCGGGTGCATTAAGGTGGAACAGCAAGACCCCCGAATCGGGGCTTTAAGGTGGGAACAGGCAGACCCCCACCGGGTGCATTAAGGTGGGAACAGGCAAGACCCCGACGGGTGCATTAGGTGGGAACAGCAGAGACCCCCGAATCGGGTGCATTAAGGGTGGGGAACATGCAGAACCCCCGACCGGGTGCATTAGGTGGGGAACAGGCAAGACCCCCGAATCGGTGCATTAAGGGGGAACAGCAAGACCCCCGATCGGGTGCATTAAGGTGGGGAACAGCAGAGACCCCCGAAACGGGTGCATTAAGGTGGGGAAGAGGCGAGACCCCCGAACGGGGTGCATTAAGGTGGGGAACAGGCAGAGACCCCCGATCCGGGGTGCATTAAGGTGGGAACAGGCAGAGACCCCCGAATCGGGTGCATAAGGTGGGGAAAGGCAGAGACCCCCGAACGGGGCTTAAGGGTGGGGAACAGGCAAGACCCCCGAACCGGGTGCATTAAGGGTGGGAACAGGCAGAGACCCCCGAACGGTGCATTAAGGTGGGGAACAGGCAGAGACCCCCGAACGGGTGCTTAAGGTGGGGAACAGGAAGACCCCGAATCGGGGTGCATTAAGGTGGGAACAGCAGAGACCCCCGAACGGGGTGCATTAGGTGGGGAACAGGGACCCCCGAACGGGTGCATTAAGGGGGGAACAGGCAGAGACCCCCGAACGGGTGCTTAAGGGGGAACATGAGAGACCCCCGAACGGGTGCATTAAGGTGGGGAACAGAGAGACCCCCGAACCGGTGCATTAAGGGTGGGAACAGGCAGAGACCCCGAATCGGGTGCATTAAGGGGGGAACAGAGCAGACCCCCGAACGGGGTGCATTAAGGTGGGGAACAGGCAGAGACCCCGAATCGGGTGCTTAAGGGTGGGGAACAGCAAGACCCCCGAACCGGGTGCATTAAGGGTGGGAACAGGCAGAGACCCCGAACGGGTGCATTAAGGTGGGGAACAGGCAGAGACCCCCGAACCGGGTGCATTAAGGTGGGAACAGGCAGAGACCCCCGAACCGGGTGCATTAAGGTGGGGAACAGGCAGAGACCCCCGAACCGGGGTGCATTAAGGGTGGGGAACAGGCAGAGACCCCCGAACACGGGGTGCATTAAGGGTGGGGAACAGGAGAGACCCCCGAACGGGGTGCATTAAGGGTGGGGAACAGGTAGAGACCCCCGAATCGGGTGCATTAAGGGTGGGGAACAGGCAGAGACCCCGAATCGGGTGCATTAAGGGTGGGAACAGGCAGAGACCCCCGAATCGGGGTGCATTAAGGTGGGGAACATGCAGAGACCCCCGAACCGGGGTGCATTAAGGGTGGGAACAGGCAGAGACCCCCGAACCGGGTGCATTAAGGGTGGGGAACAGGCAGAGACCCCCGAACGGGTGCATTCAGGGTGAGGAACAGGCAGAGACCCCCGAATCGGGGTGCTTTAAGGGTGGGGAACAGGCAGAGACCCCCGAACCGGGGTGCATTAAGGGTGGGGAACAGGCAGAGACCCCCGAATCGGGGTGCTTTAATAGTGGGAACAGGCAGAGACCCCCGAACCGGGATGCATTCAGGTGGGGAACAGGCAGAGACCCCCGAATCGGGGTGCATTAAGGGTGAGGAACAGGCAGAGACCCCCGAACCGGGGTGCATTCAGGGTGGGGAACAGGCAGAGACCCCCGAATCGGGGTGCATTAAGGGTGGGGAAGAGGCAGAGACCCCCGCATCGGGTTCATTAAGGGTGGGGAACAGGCAGAGACCCCCTAATCGGGTGCATTAAGGGTGGGGAACAGGCAGAGACCCCCGAACCGGGTTCATTAAGGGTGGGGAACAGGCGGAACCCCCGAACCGGGTGCATTAAGGGTTTTAGGGTAGGAGTTGTTGAACAGGATGGGCCCGGCGTCCCCTTTCCTCACGATATGGGGGGCTGTGCCTGTCTCCATCTTTTAGTGCTGCCCTGTTCGGGGTCTTTTCCTTTTCCCACCCTCACAGCAGCCCGGAACTGAACACACAGCTGTTCTGTCACTGCTTTGTGCCTTTATTGCCATCACCGGGAGCCCGTCAAGCTCCCTGAGTTTTCTCAGGGACGGTGCGGGGATGCAGGGCGACCCTCGGGGGATTTGGAGGTGCCAGGATTCCCGGGGGGAGGGCCTGGAGTGTGCGGGGGTCCCATGGGGATATTTCCCGGCGGATCTGGAGGGGGCGCCATGGGCATCCCAGGGCTTCCTGAGGGCCAGGGTGAGTCCTAGGGGGTCTTCGGGTTCTGGGGGATCATCCAGGGGTTCCCAGAGGGTTCAAGGCGGGTGCACCGGGGAATCTTTTGGGGAGGGGGGGTGTCCCAAGGGCCAGGCAGAATCCCCCGGAGATGTTTCGTGGGGGAAAAGGCGGAGCCCCTCAGGGGTTGGCGGGAGGCGCGGCCCCTCCGCCGGTGCTGCCCCGGCTCAGGGTCCGCTGCGGCCGCGCTCGCCCTCGGCCACGGTGACCGAGCCGGTGCGGGAGCGGGACAGGCGCGTCATGGCGGAGGCGGCCACTGCGGGGGACACGGCCGCTGTCCTCCAGCCGCGCCCCGCGGGGTGATCCCCGCCCCTCTGCCCCAGAACACGCCCACTCCCCGATAAACCACACCCAGTCCCCGTTAAACCACACCCACTCCCGTTAACCCACGCCCCTCTGTCCAGACCGCGCCCACTCCCTGTTAAACCACGCCCCACTCATCCAAACCATGCCCTTTCCACGTTAAACCACGCCCACCTCCCCAAACCACTCCCACTCCCCGTTAAACCACACCCCTCCCTTACACCACGCCCACTCCCCGTAAACCACACCCACTCCCCAGTTGAAACCACAGCCCCTCTGCTCCAAACCACACCCACTCCCAGTTAAACCACACCCCTCTGCTTCAAACCACGCCCACTCCCCGTTAAACCACACCCCTCTGCCCAAACCACGCCCACTCCCCGTTAAACCACACCCACTCAGCATTAAACCACGCCCCTTTCCAAACCACGCCCATCCCCGCAATGAATCTCACACCATGACCCCCAGTATAACCCATGCATTATGACTCCCGTGACACCCACAGCCCCTCTGCGCCCAGGCGCAGCTGACCCCTGACCCATGTGAAACCACTACCCCCCTGCCCCACACGACCACACCCTGACCCCCTGAAACCCACGCCCCACACTGCCCAAACCCACTGCCCCTGACCCAAACCCCACTGACCCACTGACCACATTAAACCCACGCCCCCTTTTCGCAAACCACCCCACTGCCCTGACCCAGATGCATGATCCCTCTGCCCAACTGACCCCCATGCATACCCACACTGACCCGACACCACTACAATGACACACTGTAGCCCATGACCCCATGAAACTTGAGCCCTCGCACGCCGCCTGACCGACGGACACCGCTGACCCACTGGACCCCACAGCTGACCCCACTGACCCGACCACCCCACTGACCCCCCTGACCCCACACTGACCCACACGACCCAGTGACCCCACACTGACCCCACACTGACCCCACACTGACCTGACCCCACCTGTCCCCACTGACCCCCCTGACCCTACTGACCCCACGCTGACCCCACTGACCCCCTGACCCCCACTGACCCCACACTGACCCCACACTGACCCCCACTGACCCCACACTGACCCCCCTGACCCCACTGACCCCACTGACCCCACGCTGACCCCCCTGACCCACTGACCCCCACTGACCCCACCTGACCCCCCTGACCCCACTGACCCCCACTGACCCCACCTGACCCCACTGACCCCACCTGACCCCACTGACCCCACTGACCCCAACTGACCCCCCTGACCCCACTGACCCCACCTGACCCCACTGACCCCACACTGACCCCCCTGACCCCCCTGACCCCACACTGACCCCACACTGACCCCCCTGACCCCCCTGACCCCACACTGACCCCACACTGACCCCCCTGACCCCACCGTGACCCCCCTGACCCCACACTGACCCCACACTGACCCCACTGACCCTACTGACCCCCCTGACCCCACACTGACCCCCCACACTGACCCCACCTGACCCCACGCCCACACTGACCCCCCTACCCCCCGACCCCACACTGACCCCACACTGACCCCCCTGACCCCACTGACCCCACACTGACCCCACACTGACCCCCACTGACCCACTGACCCCCCTGACCCCACACTGACCCCACACTGACCCCCACTGACCCTACCTGACCCCCCTGACCCCACACTGACCCCACACTGACCCCCTGACCCACACTGACCCCACGCTGACCCCACTGACCCCACACTGACCCCCCTGACCCCCACTGACCCCACACTGACCCCACACTGACCCCCCTGACCCCCCTGACCCCACACTGACCCCACCTGACCCCCCTGACCCCACCGTGACCCCCCTGACCCCACACTGACCCCCACACTGACCCCACTGACCCACTGACCCCCCCCCTGACCCCACACTGACCCCACACTGACCCCCTGACCCACTGACCCCACCTGACCCCACCTGACCCCACACTGACTCCCACGCTGACCCCACTGACCCCACACTGACCCCACACTGACCCCACTGACCCACTGACCCCCCTGACCCCACCGACCACTGACCCCACCTGACCCCACTGACCCCACACTGACCCCCCTGACCCCACTGACCCCACTGACCCCCCTGACCCCACTGAACCCCCACTGACCCCCCTGACCCCACACGTGACCCCCACACTGACCCCCACTGACACCCCACTGACCCACACTGACCCCACCTGACCCCACACTGACCCCACACTGACCCACACTGACCCACACATGACCCCACTGACCCCCAAACCTGACCCCCTGACCCCACTGACCCCACACCGCTGACCCCTCTGACCCCGCTGAGCCCACCGTGACCCCCCAAGCCCCTCACCTGGGCGATCTGGGGTTGCCCCCCACCGTCGGCCATCTGTAAAACAAGGACCCCCAGTGACCACCCCGCTGGTCACTCAGTGGCCACCCCACCCGCGGGCCCAGGGGTCAAAGGTCACCTTCAGGAAGGACGTTTGCGTGGGGTCCAGCTTGGCGTTGCACTCCACCTTTTTTTTTTTGGGTGGGGGGAAGCAGTGTCCAGGGGGTCAGTGTGGGGGTCAGGGGAGGGTCAGCACCCTGAGCCCCCTCCCCACGACCCCCGGCCCACTCACCACGGCGTCCTCGTGGGGGGACTGGTCACCCACCACCAGCAGGACCGGGCAGCTGCGGGGAGGCCGAGGGGTCACTCGGGTCAGTGGGCACTCGGGGGCACTCGGGGGCACTCGGGGTCACTCAGGGTCACTCGGGGTCAGTGGGCACTCGGGGGGCACTCGGGGTCACTCAGGGTCACTCATGGTCACTCAGGGTCACTCAGTGGTCACTCAGTGGTCACTCAGGGTCACTCAGGGTCACTCAGTGGTCACTCAGTGGTCACTCAGGGTCACTCAGGGTCACTCAGGGTCACTCAGTGGTCACTCAGGGTCACTCAGGGTCCACACAGTGGTCACTGTGGTCACTCAGTGGTCACTCAGGGTCACTCTGGGGTCACTCAGGGTCACTCAGGGGTCACTCAGTGGTCACTCTGGGTCACTCAGTGGTCACTCTCAGTGGTCACTCAGTGGTCACTCAGTGGTCACTCTGGGTCACTCAGTGGTCACTCTGGGGTCACTCAGTGGTCACTCAGTGGTCACTCAGTGGTCACTCACCTCAGGCTCCCGGCCCCGCTCCGCTCCAGGCCGAGGTCACCACGGCTGAGGGGGGAGAATTGGAGGGGCGGGGCAACGTTTTAGCCCCGCCCATCGTGGCCACACCCCTCGAGACTCCACCCCCTCCCACGAGAGGTCACGTCCACCTGAGGCCACGCCCACCCCCAATAAGGTAACGGGGTGGGACCCTCCCCATCTACCCAGACCACGCCCCCCGTGACCACGCCCCCGTGACCACGCCCTCCTAGGCCACGCCCCTCCGGCCACGCCCTCACCTGGTGTACATGGCCCAGAGCAGGGCGGGGTTGGGCGTGGCCGCCAGGTGCTCCCGGACACGCCTCACGGGGGGCGGGGCAGCGGCCAGCTCATCCTGGGGACCCCCAGAGACCCCCAGTGACCCCAGAGACCCCCAGAGACCCCCAGAGACCCCCAGTGAGCCCAGAGACCCCAGAGACCCCCAGAGACCCCCAGAGACCCCCAGTGACCCCAGAGACCCCCAAGACCCCCAGAGACCCCCAGTGACCCCAGAGAGACCTCCAGAGACCCCAGAGACCCCCAGAGACCCCAGAGACCCCCAGAGACCCCCAGAGACCCCAGAGACCCCAGAGACCCCCAGAGACCCCCAGAGACCCCCAGAGACCCCAGAGACCACAGAGACCCCCAGAGACCCCCAGAGACCCCAGAGACCCCCAGAGACCCCCAGAGACCCCAGAGACCCCAGAGACCCCAGAGACCCCCAGTGACCCCAGAGACCCCCAGAGACCCCCAGAGACCCCCAGAGACCCCAGAGACCCCCAGAGACCCCCAGAGACCCCAGAGACCCCAGAGACCCCCAGAGACCCCCAGAGACCCCCAGTGACCCCAGAGACCCCCAGAGACCCCCAGAGACCCCCAGAGACCCCAAGACCCCCCAGAGACCCCCAGAGACCCCAGAGACCCCAGAGACCCCAGAGACCCCCAGTGACCCCAGAGACCCCAGAGACCCCAGAGACCCCAGAGACCCCCAGAGACCCCAGACCCCAGAGACCCCAGAGACCCCCCAGAGACCCCCAGAGACCCCCAGAGACCCACCCAGAGACCCCCAGAGACCCACAGAGACCCACAGAGACCCCCAGAGACCCCCAAGACCCCCAGAGACCCCCAGAGACCCCCAGAGACCCCCAGAGACCCCCAGAGACCCCAGAGACCCCCAGAGACCCCCCCCAAGACCCCAAATCCCCCCACCAGACCCCCCAATCCCCCCCAGCCGCCGAAGACCCCCCCAGACCCCAACCCCAAATCCGCCCAACCCCCCCCAGACTCCCCCAAACCCCCACGACCCCCCAGCCCCCCCAGCCCCCCCAGCCCCCCGACGCCCCCAGCCCCCCCCAGCCCCCCCAGCCCCCCGACGCCCCCAGCCACCCCCAGCCACCCCCAGCCCCCCGACGCCCCCAGCCCCCCCAGCCCCCCAGACCCACCCGACGCGCACCCCGCCCCACCTGGGAACAGGTCCCCAGGATCACCCTCGACCCACCCGAGCCCCAGACCCATCCCGGGAGGCGCCCCAGTGAGACCCCCAGACCCATCCCGGGAGCCCCCAGACCCATCCCGGGACCCTCAGGGACCCCCAGACCCATCCGGGAGACCCCAGACCCATCCCGGGACCCTCAGGACCCCCAGACCCATCCTGGGAGACCCCAGACCCATCCCGGGACCCTCAGGGACCCCCAGACCCATCCGGAGACCCCAGACCCACCCGGACCCTAGGGACCCCCAGACCCATCCCGGACCACAGACCCTAGGAGCCCCCAGACCCATCCCGGGACCCTCAGGAGCCCCCAGACCCACCGACCCAGGGACCCCAGACCCACCAGCCCACCCATCGGGACCCCCCGAGCCCCCCGCCCCACGCCGGGCTCGCCCCCCGCCCACCTTGCTGGCCGCCCAGTCCATCCAGCCCCTTGGCTCGGGGTCGAGGTTGAGCAGCACGAGCCCCTCCACGGCCTCGGGTGCAGCAGCTGGGGGGACCCCCGTGACCCCCCAGGGACCCCCTGACCCCCCCCAGGGACCCCCGAACCCACCCAGAGCCCCCCGAACCCAACCAGAGCCCCCAGAGCCCCCCAGTGCCCCCCGAACCCACCCAGAGCCCCCAGAGCCCCCCGAATCCAACCAGTGTCCCCCAACCACCCCAGGACCCCCGAACCAACCCAGAGCCCCCCGAACCCACCCAGAGCCCCCAGTGCCCCCCGAACCCAACCAGAGCCCCCCGAACCCACCCAGTGCCCCCCAGAGCCCCCCGAACCCACCCAGTGCCCCCCAGAGCCCCCCGAACCCACCCAGAGCCCCCAGAGCCCCCCGAATCCAACCAGTGTCCCCCAACCACCCCAGGGACCCCCGAACCCACCCAGAGCCCCCCAAACCAACCCAGAGCCCCCCAGAGCCCCCCGAACCCAACCAAGCCCCCCGAACCAACCCAGAGACCCCCAAACCCCCCCAACTCCCCCCCAACTCCCCCCAAATCCCCCCAACTGCCCCCAAAGCCCCCCCAAATCCCCCCAACTCCCCCCAAAGCCCCCCCGACCCCCCCAACTCCCCCCAAACCCCCCCAGTGCCCCCCCCAAATTCCCCCAAAGCCCCCCCAAACCCCCCCAAGGCCCCCCCAGAGCCCCCAAGCCCCCCAAAACCCCCCAACTCCCCCCAACTCCCCCCAAAGCCCCCTCCGAGCCCCCCAAACCCCCCCAGTGCCCTCCCCAAACCCCCCCAAAGTCCCCTCCAGTGCCCCCCAAATCCCCCCAAAGCCCCCCAAAGTCCCCTCCATGCCCCCCAAATCCCCCCAAAGCCCCCCAAACCCCTCCAAACCCCTCCCAAAGCCCCCCAAACCCCACCAACTGCCCCCAAACCTCCCCCAGAGCCCCCCAACTCTCCCAAAGCCGCCCCCCCGAGTCCCCCAAACCCCCCAACCCCCCCCAAAGCCCCCCAAAGCCCCCCACCACCCCGAACTTGCCAGCACGAAGGCGCCGGCCCCCACCCCCACCCCGACGATGCGCGGATGCTGTGGGGGAGGGAGCGGGTGAGGGGGGGGTCGCGGGTTTGGGGGGGTCCCGACTGACCCCCCCCCACCCCCGGAGCCCCCCCAAACCCCCCTCGCCCCCTCCCCACTCACCCCAGACCCTGCAGGACCCCCGGGAGCGCCTCGGCCAGCTGCTCCAGGGAGGGGTACTGGTACCTGGGGGGATTTGGGGGGTCAGGGGGTTTGGGGGGGTCTGAGGGGTCAGGGGGGTCTGGGGGGTCTGGGGTCAGGGATTGGGAGTCTGGGGGTCAGGGGGATTGGGGGAGTCTGGGGTCAGGGGGGGTTTGGGGGATTGGGGGGATTGGGGGATTGGGGAGGGGTACTGGTACCTGGGGGGGATTGGGGGGATTTGGGGGGTCTGGGGTGTCAGGGGGTTTGGGGGGGTCTGGGGGGGTCAGGGGGTTTGGGGGGTCAGGGGGGTCAGGGGGGTTTGGGGGAGTCTGGGGGTCAGGGGGGTTTGGGGGAATTGGGGGGATTGGGGGGATTGGGGAGGGGTACTGGTACCTGGGGGGATTGGGGGGGATTTGGGGGGTCTGGGGGTGTCAGGGGGTTTGGGGGGGTCTGAGGGGTCAGGGGGGGTCTGGGGGGTCAGGGGGTCAGGGGGGTCAGGGGGGGTCGGGGGGATGGGGGGAGTCTGGGAGTCAGGGGCGGTTTGGGGGATTGGGGGGATTGGGGAGGGGTACTGGTACCTGGGGGGGATTGGGGGGATTTGGGGGGTCTGGGGGGTCAGGGGGTTTGGGGGGGTCAGGGGGGGGTTCAGGGGGGCACGGGGGGTGTCACTGGTAACTGGGGGGGCGCGGGGGGGCACTGGGGGCGCTGGGATCACTCAGGGGTCCCTGGGGTCTCAGGGGCCACTCTGGGGGTCTCCGGATGTCTCTGGGGGGGGGTCAGGAGATCTCCGGGGTGCTCAGGGTCTCCCGGGGTCTCAGCTGTCTCTTGGGGGTCTCAGGGATCTCTCGGGGGTCTCAGGGGGTCTCAGGGGTCTCTCAGGGGTCTCAGGGGTCTCGGGGGTCTCAGGGGTCCTCAGGGGTCTCAGGGGTCTCGGGGTCTCGGGGGTCTCAGGGGTCTCAGGGGTCTCAGGGGTCTCTCAGGGGTCTCAGGGGTCTCTGGGTGTCTCTGGAGGTTTCTGGGGGTCTCAGGGGTCTCAGGGTCTCTGGGGGTCTCTGCGGGGTCTCAGGGGTCTCTGGGTGTCTCTGGAGGTTTCTGGGGGGTCTCAGGGGTCTCAGGGGTCTCGGGTCTCTGCGGGGTCTCAGGGGTCTCTGGGGTCTCTGAGGTTCTCTGGGGGTCTCAGGGGTCTCTCAGGGGTCTCAGGGTCTCCCGGGGTCTCAGGGTTCTCAGGGTCTCAGGGGTCTCAGGGGTCTCAGGGATCTCTCGGGGTCTCAGGGTCTCAGGGGTCTCAGGGGTCTCTGGGGTCTCTGGAGGTTCCTGGGGGGTCTCAGGGGTCTCCGGGGTCCTCTCAGGGGTCTCTGGGTGTCTCAGGGATCTCTCGGATGGTCTCAGGGGTCTCCCGGGGTCTCAGGGGTCTCTGGAGGTTCCTGGGGGTCTCCAGGGGTCTCTCAGGGTCTCTCAGGGTCTCACCGGGGTCTCTGGTGTTCAGGGTCTCTGGGTGTCTCTGGGGGTCTCAGGGGTCTCTCGGGTCTCAGGGTCTCAGGGATCTCTCGGTGGTCTCAGGGGTCTCCCGGGGGTCTCAGGGGTCTCTGGGTGTCTCTGGGGTCTCAGGGGTCCTCAGGGGTCTCTGGGGTCTCCTGGAGGTTCCTGGGGGTCTCAGGGGTCTCTCAGGGGTTCTCCGGGGGTCTCAGGGTCTCTCAGGGGTCCTCAGGGGTCTCCCGGGGTCTCTGGGGTGTCAGGGGTCTCGGGTGTCTCGGGTGTCTAGCGGTCTCTCAGGGTCTCCCAGGGGTCTCAGGGTCTCAGGGATCTCTCGGGGTCTCAGGGGTCTCTGGGGTCTCTCCCGGGGGTCTCAGGGGTCTCCCGGGGTCTCTGGGTGTGTCAGGGGTCTCTGGGTGTCTCTGGGTGTCTCAGGGGTCTCTCGGGGTCTCCGGGGTCTCAGGGGCTCTCAGGGGCTCTCAGGGTCTCTCAGGGGTCCTCAGGGGTCTCTCGGGGGTCTCTCGGGGTCTCCGGGGTCTCAGGTGTCTCTCAGGGGCTCTCAGGGGTCTCTCAGGGGTCTCTCAGGGGTCTCCCGGGGGTCTCCGGGGTCCTCAGGGGTCTCAGGGATCTCTCGGGGTCTCAGGGGTCTCTCGGGGTCTCCCGGGGTCTCACGGGGTCTCAGGGTCTCTCGGGGTCTCAGGGGTCTCCGGGGTCTCCCGGGGTCTCTGGGTGTGTCAGGGGTCTCTCTGGGTGTCTCGGTGTCTCTCAGGGGTCTCATCTCCGGGGGTCTCCCGGGGGTCTCCCGGGGGTCTCACGCTCGGTACCCGGCCGGGTAGGGCGGCGCCCCCTCCTCCATGCCGGGCGGCTCCAGGTGCACCAGGTGGAAGCTGCGGGCGATCTCCCGCATCTCGGGTGCGCGAACAGCTCCCCGAAACACGTCCGGTCTGGGGGGGGGGGGTGGGGGACACCCTGGGGGTCACCCCGACACTCGGGGGTGCGGGGGGGCAGGGTTTGGGGGTCTCGGGGTCTCCGCACTCACGCGTGTGCCCCACGTCCGGGAAGGTGAGCAGGGCGGGCCGGGAGGGTCGGGGGGTCCCCGAAATCCAGGCGTGCATCAACCCGAAGGGGGTCTCCAGGGGGTGCTGGGGGGGAGGGGGGGCAGGGGGGGTTGGGACCCCCCCCAAAAATGGGGTGGAGCCCAGAAGATTGGGGGGAGAGGGGTGGAGTATCCAGAAATGGGGGGGAGCCCAAAAAATGGGAGAGAAAAGGGGATGGACCCCCCCAAAAATGGGGGGGAGAGGGGTGGACCCCCCCAAAAATGGGGGGAGAGGGGTGGACCCCCCAAAAAACAGGGAAGAAAAGGGGTTGGACCCCCCAAAACTCGGGGCTCGGCGTCAGGAACAGCCCGCAAAATTTTTTTTTTTTTTTTTTTGTTGTTTTTTTTTACCCAGTTTGCCCTAAAATTCCTCGGTTTGGCCCCAAAATCTCAAACTTGAACCCCGCAATTCCTGGCTCCCAATTATCCCTGAATTCCCGCCCCAAATTTCCACCTTTTCCCCCCCAAAATTCCCATTTTTCCCACCCAAAATTCCCATTTTTCCCGCCCCAAATTCCCATTTTTCCCGCCCCAAATTCCTCCCCTTTCCCGGCCAAAATTCCCCCCTTTTCCCACCCAAAATTCCCATTTTTCCCCTCCCAAAATTCCCATTTTCCCCTCCAAAATCCCATTTTTCCCACCCCAAATTCCCATTTTTCCCGCCCTAAAATTCCCATTTTTCCCACCCTAAAATTCCCATTTTTCCCACCCCAAATTCCCATTTTTCCCACCCGAAATTCCCATTTTTCCCGCCCCAAATTCCTCCCTTCCCGCCCAAAATCCCATTTCCCACCCCAAAATTCCACCCCTTAAGCTCCGAACCCCCCCAAAATTCCTCCCCATTGCCCGAAATTCCCAAAATTTCCTCCCCCTCCCCCCAAAATTCCGACAGCCCCCCCCCCCCCCCCCCACGCGACCACGCCCCTTTTTTTTTTTCAATTTATTTTTTAATTTTTTTCCCCGGAAATCCCGGGAATTTTTTTTTTTTTTTTTTCTTTTTTTTTGGGGGGTGGGGGGGTGTCCGTGCCCCTCCCCCACCCTTTTCACTCCCCTCCCCCCCCCCTCTCCCTCCCCCTCCCCTCCCCCCCCCAAAACTCACCTTGACCTCCGTGGGGGAGGGGCGGCCTCGTGCAGCTCCATTGACCTTGAACTTGGGGGAATGGAGGGGGAGGGGAGGTCAAAGGTCACGACCCCTCCCCCCACCCCCCCCCCACCCCCCCCCCTCCAGCGCCCCTCCCCCACCTCCCCGGGGGTCAGAACCTGCGGCCACCTTGAGGCGCCCTCTGAGAGCCGCCCCCTCCCCCCACCCTCCACCGCCCCTCCCCCCCCACCGCCCCTCCCCCCACCCCACGGCCCCTCCCCCCACCCCCGCCCCGGTTCCCACGGGTGGGGAGGGGAGGGGCGCGGCCCCAAAATAACCGAGGGGGGGGAGGCGGATTGCTGCCCCTCCCCCCTCCCCGCGCTTCATTAATTTAATTAACTCACCCCTCCCCCACCCACCCCCGACTTTTAATTAACGCCGCTCTTCAAAACGAGGTTTTAATCAGCTTTTATTTCCGTTTTAATTAAAAAAAAAAAAAAAAACTTTTCGTTTTTTAAAAACAAAACAAACAAAAAAAAACTCCGGTTTAAGGCCACGCCCCCTCCCCCTTCCTTAATGAGGTTTGCCCAATAATTAAATTATTAATTAATTAATTAACCGGGGCTGGGTGGGTGGGGGCGTCTGGAATGTAAACGAGCTGGAATGGTTCGTTAATTAATTAATGGCTTCGTTAATTAACAGTAATAATTGAGTAATCAAGTAGGGAGCGGGTTAATTAGCCTCCAATCGTTAATTAATTAAAGCCCCCCCAGGATCGTTAATTAGCCTTTGGCGTCGTTAATTAATGAAGGCAATTAGCATCGATGAATGAATTAATTAATGGCTATTAGCCCTGAATTAATTAATCAAACCCTTCCCCCCCCCCCCCCGAGCATTGTTAATTAGCGGGGCGCTGATTGGTTTCGAATAATTAATCATTAGGAGTTAATTACCCCTGATTAATTAATTGGGGAGCTATTTGTCCTTGAATAATTAACGGCGGCTGTTAATTAACGGCGCTAATGACCGAGCTGGGTGGGGGCTAATTAAGGAACAGGGGGCTAATTAGCAGGGAATGGTTAATTAAAGGCACTGGATAATTAAGAGAACGAGGCTAATCACCCTGGAATGATTAATTAATTAATCGCTGGGGTTAATTAACCGTGTCCCTCGCCCTGAGAGTTAATTAATGCCCCTGTTAGAGAGTTAATTAATTACAGCAGGATTAATTACAGCGGGATTAATGACATGGGATTAATGACATGGAATGAATCGAATTAATTAATCGAATTAATTAATGACATGGGATTCATGACATGGAATGAATCGAATTAATTAATCGAATTAATTAATCGAATTAATTAATGACATGGGATTCATGACATGGAATGAATCGAATTAATTAATCGAATTGATTAATCGAATTAATTAATGACATGGGATTAATTGTGCAGGAATTAATGGATTGCAACGGGAATTAATGATGGGAATGACGTGGGAATGACACGGGAATGACACGGGAATGACTCGGGAATTAATGATGGGAATGACACGGGAATGACTCGGGAATAACATGGGAATGTCATGGGAATGACACGGGAATGACACGGGAATGACTCGGGAATGACTCGGGAATGACACGGGAATGATCGGGAATGACATGGGAATGACTTGGGAATGACACGGGAATGACCGGGAATGACAGGGGAATGACACGGGAATGACACGGGAATGACTCGGGAATTAATGATGGGAATGACACGGGAATGACTCGGGAATGACACGGGAATGACACGGGAATGACACGGGAATAACATGGGAATGACACGGGAATGACTCGGGAATTAATGATGGGAATGACACGGGAATGTCACGGGAATGTCACGGGAATGACTCGGGAATGACACGGGAATGACTCGGGAATGACTCGGGAATGACACGGGAATGACTCGGGAATTAATGATGGGAATGACACGGGAATGACACGGGAACGTCACGGGAATGACACAGGAATGACACGGGAATGACAGGGGAATGACACGGGAATGACAGGGGAATGACACGGGAATGACCGGGAATGACACGGGAATGACCGGGAATGACACGGGAATGACTCGGGAATGACACAGGAATGACACGGGAATGACACAGGAATGACACGGGAATGACAGGGGAATGACACGGGAATGACCGGGAATGACACGGGAATGACCGGGAATGACACGGGAATGACTTGGGAATGACACAGGAATGACACGGGAATGACACGGGAATGACTCGGGAATGACACGGGAATGACACGGGAATGACTCGGGAATGACTCGGGAATGACACGGGAACGTCACGGGAATGACACGGGAATGACACGGGAATGACACGGGAACGTCACAGGAATATCACGCGAATATCGTGACAGTGTCACGAGCCGCGTGGGCGCGGGCGGGCTTTCCCCGCACAGTGACGTCACGGGCTTTCCCCGCACGGTGACGTCACGGGCTTTCCCCGCACGGTGACGTCACGGCGCCCCTGCCCGGTCCAGGTGCGGCGCCAGCGCCAGCAGCAGCTCCCGCAGGTGCCCCGCCCCCTCCCGCGCCGCCGCCAGCACCTCCAGGTGCCCCGCGGGCTCGGGCCCCGCCCCCGACGACATGACGTCATCGTCGTCGCCGTCCTCGTCGTCCGCCGGGGCGCGGTTGGTGATGAGCGAGAGCCCCAGCACGCGCAGCCCCAGGTGACGCGCGGCCGCCGCCTCCGACACCGTGCTCATACCTGCGGGGGGACACACCTGGGCACACCTGGGCACACCTGGGATAGACCTGGAGACACCTGGGGGACACCTGGGATAGACCTGGAGACACCTGGGGACAGCGTGGCGACACACCTGGGGAGACACCTGGGATAGACCTGGAGACACCTGGGGACACCTGGGATAGACCTGGAGACACCTGGGGACAGCGTCTGGACACACCTGGGGAGACACCTGGGATAGACCTGGATACACCTGGGGACAGCGTGGGGACACACCTGGGGACACACCTGGGGACACCTGGGGCACACCTGGGGGGACACCTGGGGACACACCTGGGGAGACACCTGGGATAGACCTGGAGACACCTGGGATAGACCTGGAGACACCTGGGAGACACCTGGGGACACACCTGGGGAGACACCTGGGATAGACCTGGAGACACCTGGGACAGCGTGGGGACACACCTGGGGAGACACCTGGGATAGACCTGGAGACACCTGGGGACAGCGTGGGGACACACCTGGGAGACACCTGGGATAGACCTGGAGACACCTGGGGACAGCGTGGGGACACACCTGGGGACAGCGTGGGGACACACCTGGGGGCACACCTGGGGACAGCTGGGGGCACCTGGGCACACCTGGGGAGACACCTGGGGGGACACCTGGGGACACACCTGGGGAGACACCTGGGGGGACACCTGGGACAGCTGGGGACACACCTGGGGACACACCTGGGGGGACACCTGGGACACACACTGGGGACACACCTGGGGAGACACCTGGGGAGACAGCTGGGGGCACCTGGGGACACCTGGGATACACCTGGTTATTTTGGGGTTATTTCCCCGCTATTGCCCGGTTATTTCCCGTTATTTCCCCGTTATTTTCCCGTTATCTCCCCGTTATTTTCCCGTTATTTCCCCGTTATTTCCCGGTTATTTTCCCGGTAGTTCCCGGTTATTTTCCCGATTATTTCCCCGTTATTTTCCCGTTATTTCCCGTTATTTCCCGTTATTTTCCCCGTTATTTCCCCGTTATTTTCCCGTTATTTCCCCGTTATCTCCCCGTTATTTTCCCCGTTATTTTCCCTGTTATTTCCCGTTATTTCCCCGTTATTTTCCCTGTTACTTCCCCGTTATTTCCCCGTTATCTTCCCGGTTATTTCCCCGTTATTTCCCACTTATTTCCCGTTATTCCCCGTTATTTCCCGGTTATTTCCCGGTTATTTCCCCATTATCTCCCCGTTATTTTCCCCGTTATTTCCCGGTTATTTTCCCCGTTATTTCCCGGTTATTTCCCGATTATTTCCCCGTTATTTTCCCGTTATTTCCCGTCATTTTCCCGGTTATTTTCCCCGTTATTTCCCCGTTATTTCCCCGTTATCTCCCCGTTATTTCCCGGTTATTTCCCGTTATTTCCCCATTATTTCCCCGTTATTTCCCCGCCATCTCCCCATCATTTCCCACCTCCCCCTCACCCCCCCCCCCTCCCCCTCCGCTTTTCCCGGGAATCTCTCCCGGGTGGGATTGGCGCCCCCTGCCCCGCGCTCACCCACAGCGTCGGCCCCGAGGCGCCGCAGCAGGCGGCACTCGGCGGGGGTCTCGTAGCTGGGACCCCCCACGCCCGCGTAGACGCCGGGGCGGGCGTGGAGCGGCGGGGGGCGAGCGACAGAGCCAGGCGCCGCAGCTCGGGGTCGTAGGCGGCGGTCATGGCCGGGAAGCGCGGGCCGAACCTGGGGGGAGGCGGGAGGGGGGCGGATCGGATCCGGATCGCGTCATATCGCGTCATATCGCGTCATATCGGATATCGACCGATCCCCATATCGGACCCGTATCGCCCCATATCGGACCCGTATCGCCCCATATCGGACCCGTATCGCCCCATATCGGACTCGTATCGCCCCATATCGCCTCATATCAGACCCATATCGCCTCATATCAGACCCGTATCGCCCCATATCGGATCCTTCTGCCCCCCACAAGTGGCCCGTTTTAGCCCCCAACCCATCCCCCTTTTACACCAAACCCCCCAATTTCCCCCCTATTTCCCCCCAAATCCCCCCAATTCCCCCCAGATCCCCCCCAAATCCCCCCAGATTCCCCCAAATTCCTCCCCAATCCCCCCAACTCCCCCCAATCCCCCCCTTTTTCCCCCCCAATCCCCCCTTTTTCCCCCCCAATCCCCCCAAATCCCCCCAAATCCCCCCAAATGCCCCAATCCCCAATCCCCCCCCAAATGCCCCCAATTATCCCCAAATCCCCCCTTTTCTCCCCCCCAAATCCCCCTCAATCCCCCCAAATCCCCCCATAACCTGCCCAAATCCCCCCAATTCCCCCCATATCCTCCCCAAATCCCCCCCAATCCACCCCAAATCCCCCCTCAATCCCCCAAATTCCCCCCGTTCCCCCCTCCCCTCCCCATACCTGTCATCGTTGGACCCCTCAGAATTTCCACCCCCAAATCCCCAATCCCCCAATCCCCCCAATCCCCTCAATCCCCCCTTTCCCCCCAATCCCCCTTTTCCCCCATCCCCCAATCCCCCCATCCCATTCTCCCCCCAATCCCCCCATTCCCCCATCCCCCTTTTTCCCCCCATTCCCGCCATCCGTGCCCGTACCTGTCGTCGTTGGGCCCCACGAGCGGCGAGCGCCCGGCCAGCCCGGGCAGGTCGATGTGGTCGCGGATGACGAGCAGGTGCCCGGGGCCCAGGTGAGGCCGCAGCGAGCCGGCGGCGTTGGTCAGCACCAAGGTGTGCGCGCCGGCCAGCGCCAGCGCCCGCACCGGCACCACCACCTGCGCACGGGGCGGGGCACACAGGTGTGGGCGGGGCACACGGGTGTGGGCGGGGCTCATAGGTGTGATACCCAGGTGTGGCTGTGGCACCCGGGTGTGGGTGCAGGGTGTGGTGGGACCCATGTGGCACCCAGTGTGGGTGTGGCACACAGTGTGCGGTGTGGCACCCGCATGTGGTGTGGCACGCAGGTGTGCACCCAGGTGTGGGTGTGGCACCAGGTGTGGGCGTGGCAGCCGAGTGTGGGCGTGGCACACAGGTGTGACACCCAGGTGTGGCACCCAGGTGTGGGTGTGGCACACAGGTGTGACACCCAGGTGTGGGTGTGGCACCCGAGGCTGTGCACCGGGTGCGGGTGGCACCCAGGTCTGGGCGTGGCACCAGTGTGGGCGTGGCAACAGGTGGACACCCAGGTGTGGGTGTGGCACCCAGGTGTGGCACCGTGTGGCGTGGCAGCCAGTGTGGGGTGGCACACAGGTGTGCACCCAGGTGTGGCACCCAGGTGTGGGTGTGGCACATAGGTGTGGCACCCAGGTGTGGGTGTGGCACAATGGCACAGGGTGGTGGCACTAGGTGGCACCCAGGTGTGGGCGTGGCACACCGGGTGGCACCCAGGTGTGGGTGGCACACAGTGTGACACCAGGTGGGTCGGCACCAGGTGTGGCACCCAGGTGTGGGTGCGGCACCCAGGTGTGGCACCAGGTGTGGTGTGGCCAGGTGTGGCAGCCAGGTGTGGTGTGGCACCCAGGTGTGGCACCCAGTGGTGTGGCACCAGGTGTGCCCCAGGTGTGGTGTGGCACCCAGTTGCACTGGGTGTGGTCATGCCCCAGGTGTAGCGTGCACCCAGGTGTGGGTGTGGCCCCAGGTGTGGGTGCCCCAGGTGTGGGTGTGGCCCCCAGGTTTAGTCACTGCGCCCATTGTGGCATGCCCCCAGGTGTGGGTGTGGCCCCAGGTGTGGGTGTGGCCCCCAGGTGTGGGTGTGGCCCCCAGGTGTGGGTGTGCCCCCCAGGTGTGGGTGTGGCCCCAGGTGTGGTACATGCTCCCCAATTATGGGCGTGCCCCCCGTTGTGGGTGTGGCCCCCCAGGTGTGGGTGTGCCCCACCCCAGGTGTGGGCGTGTCCCGGGCGTGTCCCGCCTCACCTGGGCGGGGCTGTAGCCCTCGTACAGGTGGAACCGGCCCTGCAGGACGGCGCAGGGGGTGGAGCCAAGGCGGCCGACGACCAATCGCCCGGCGTGGCCCTGCACTGGGGGCGGGGCCGGGGCTCACCTGGGGCTCAGGTGAGGGAGCTGGGGGGCACTGACCCTCCCAGTGCTCCCAGTAACAGTGATCCCAATGTTCCCAGTGCTCCCAGTGCTCCCAGTAACAGTGATCCCAACGTTCCCAGTGCTCCCAGTAACAGTGATCCCAACGTTCCCAGTGCTCCCAGTGCTCCCAGTAACAGTGATCCCAACGTTCCCAGTGCTCCCAGCGCTCCCAGTAACAGTGATCCCAACGTTCCAGTGCTCCCAGTGCTCCCAGTGCTCCCAGTCCCTCCCAATCCCTCCCATTCCCCTCCCAGTCCATCCCAATCCCCTCCCATCCCATCCCAGTTTATCCCAGTCCCTCCCAGTTTATCCCAGTCCCTCCCATTCCCCTCCCAGTTTATCCCAGTCCCTCCCAGTCCCTCCCAGTTTATTCCAGTCCCTCCCATTCCCCTCCCAGTTTATCCCAGTCCCTCCCAGTTTATCCCAGTCCCCCCAGTGCCCCCCAGTGCCTGCCCGCTCCCGCCCGGTACCGGTGCTGCGGGGGAAGTGCGGGATCTCGGCGTAGTCGAAGCTCTGGGGGTCCCGGAGCTCCTGTGCCAGCGCCCCCAGCCCGGAGCCGCAGACCAGAGCCACGCGCGGGGGCTCCGGGAGCCGCGCCCGCAGCCAGGCAGCGGCCTCGGCACACTGCTCGTAGCTGGAACGGGACGGGACCGGGTCAGAACCGGGCCAGAACCGGGCCAGAACCGGGACAGAACCCGGACAGAACGGGGATAGAACCGGGATAGAACCGGGCTGGGGCCCGCAGCCAGGCAGCGGCCTCGGCACACTGCTCGTAGCTGGAACGGGACGGGACCGGGTCAGAACCGGGACAGAACCCGGACAGAACGGGGATAGAACCGGGATAGAACCGGGCTGGGACCCGCAGCCAGGCAGCGGCCTCGGCACAGTGCTCGTAGCTGGAACGGGACGGAACCGGGTCAGAACCGGGACAGAACCCGGACAGAACGGGGATAGAACCGGGATAGAACCGGGCTGGGACCGGGATAGAACCGGGCTGGGACCGGGATAGAACCGGGCTGGGACCGGGATAGAACCGGGATAGAACCGGGCTGGGGCCCGCAGCCAGGCAGCGGCCTCGGCACACTGCTCGTAGCTGGAACGGGACGGGACCGGGTCAGAACCGGGCCAGAACCGGGCCAGAACCGGGACAGAACCCGGACAGAACGGGGATAGAACCGGGATAGAACCGGGCTGGGACCGGGATAGAACCGGGATAGAACCGGGATAGAACCGGGCTGGGACCCGCAGCCAGGCAGCGGCCTCGGCACAGTGCTCGTAGCTGGAACGGGACGGAACCGGGTCAGAACCGGGACAGAACCCGGACAGAACGGGGATAGAACCGGGATAGAACCGGGCTGGGGCCCGCAGCCAGGCAGCGGCCTCGGCACAGTGCTCGTAGCTGGAACGGGACGGAACCGGGTCAGAACCGGGACAGAACCCGGACAGAACGGGGATAGAACCGGGATAGAACCGGGCTGGGGCCCGCAGCCAGGCAGCGGCCTCGGCACACTGCTCGTAGCTGGAACGGGACGGGACCGGGTCAGAACCGGGCCAGAACCGGGATAGAACCGGGATAGAACCGGGCTGGGACCGGGATAGAACCGGGATAGAACCGGGCTGGGACCCGCAGCCAGGCAGCGGCCTTGGCACAGTGCTCGTAGCTGGAACGGGACGGAACCGGGTCAGAACCGGGACAGAACCCGGACAGAACGGGGATAGAACCGGGATAGAACCGGGCTGGGGCCCGCAGCCAGGCAGCGGCCTCGGCACAGTGCTCGTAGCTGGAACGGGACGGAACCGGGTCAGAACCGGGCCAGAACCGGGCCAGAACCGGGACAGAACCCGGACAGAACGGGGATAGAACCGGGCTGGGACCGGGACAGAACCGGGATAGAACCGGGATAGAACCGGGATAGAACCGGGACAGAACTGGGATAGAACCGGGATAGAACCGGGATAGAACCGGGCTGAACTGGGCTGGGACCCGGACAGAACGGGGATAGAACCGGGCCAGAACCGGGATAGAACCGGGTCAGAACCGGGTCAGAACCGGGCTGGGACCGGGATAGAACCGGATCAGAACCGGGCTGGAACCGGAGTGAACCGGGCTAAAACCGGGTGAAAACCGGGCTGGGACTGGGCCAGAACCGGGTCAAAACCGGGTGAAAACCGGGCTGGGACTGGGCCAGAACCGGGTCAGAACCTGGTTAGAACCGGCTCAGAACCGGGCTGGACCGGGCTAAAAGCGGCTCAGAACCGGGCTGGACTCGGGCTGGAGCAGCACGGACCAGTTTGGCACCTGCACGCCCCCAGTTTGGCACCAGTACGGACCAGACCGGCCAGTCCAGGACAGCACGGACCAGTTTGGCATCAGCAGGGAATCAGTGCGGCCCCGGTTTGGCCCCGGTTTGGCCCCGGTAGGACCAGGATGGACCCTCCTGGCAGCGCTGGGATCCCGCTCAGAGCCCCGGGTGGGTGGGTGGGCTGCACCGGGGACACCCGGAGGAGCCCAGGAGACCCCCGACCCCCCGAAGGACCGACCCGGCGGCATTCCCCAGGGGATTCACGGGGACTCTCGGGGATGGGGACCCCCGGGACCCCTGGAAGGTCACCCGGGCTGTCCCGGGAGCCCCCAGACGCCCCCCGAGCTGCGCTGCGTCCCCTCCATCCCCGACCTTGACTCTCGCCCCGGAGCAGCCGCGGCCGCGGGCTCGGGGCCAGACGGACTTGGGACGGGGCGGGCGATGCCCCACCCCCCCCAAAATCCACCCCTTACCCCCCAAAACCCCCAACTCGCCCCCTCCCCATCAAAGCCACGGGTGGAGGGGGGGGGGGGTGGTGGGTGAGCCCCCCCCAAGCCACGCCCCCCCCGACCCCGATTGAACCGCGGCCAAGGGTGGGAGACCCCCCGAGCGGGGCGGATGCCCCAGACCCCTCCCAGGCCTCGGAGATCTCCCGAGGGGCGGCCCCGGGACCCCCGCACCTCCCGTCCATCGCCGCCGCTTCTTCCTGCGCCGCCGCCGCCGCCGCCGCCGCTTTTACCGGGGGGGGGGCCGCGCCGCGTGACGTCACCCAACGCGACCGCGCCCCCCTCGCCTCCACCAATCAGGAGCCGCGCTCGCTTCCCCCCTCCCCACCACCCCCGCCGCCCCGCCCACCGGATGTAGCCATGGAAACCGCGGAGGGGTGGGAGTGGCAGCAGCGGCGGCCAATCAGAGGGCGGCGTGCGGGGCGGCCGGCCAATGGGAGGGCGGGGAGGGAGGGGCGTGCTCTCCAATGGTGTCGGGAAGCGTGGGGGGGGGCGGGAATCGGGAAATGACGCGAGGCGATGGAAACTCGGAGGGGGAGGGAGGACGGAAACCGGGAACAGCGGCGTGAGGGTTGCCCGGCAACGGCCGGTGAGGGCGGGAGGTCACGTGTGGTCCGGAAGGACCAATGAGAGCGCGAGGGGAATAAAAAAAAAAAACAAAAAAAACCAACCGCAAACCGGAAAGCGGCGCGGGCGTTGCCCGGCAACGGAGCAAGACGGCGGTCACGTGGGCCGAGCGGGCCAATGGGAGCGCGCGGAGCGGGGGGCCGGGGAGGGTCACGTGACGCGGCGCGGCCAATGGGAGCGCGAGGCCGGGGGGGAGGCGGAGGGGAGCAGCCCTCACGTGACCGCGGCTGGCCAATCAGGAGGGGAGGGGCGCGGCTCGGGTGCTGTCATGGCGGACGGGGAGCGATCGCCGCTGCTGCCGCCCGAGGCGGGGCCGGGCCCGGGCGGGTCCGCGAGCACCGGTAAGAGGAGGCGGGGTTTAACCGGGAGGGGCGTGGCCTGGCCTGGGGGAGCGGGCGAGGCGGAACGGGAGGGGCGTGGCTTTTTTGTGTGTGGGCGTGGCCTAGTGGCTGAGCCGCCGTTCCCCCCCATTGACAGGCGGCGTAGGGGCGGGGCCAGGCGAGGGCCCGCCCCCTTACTCGCCATTGGGCAGCCCGGAGGCTGTAGGGGCGGGGCCGCCGGCGGTCACGTGCCGCGTGTGCCAGCGGCCAATCAGCGTCGAGGGCAAGACGCACCAGCACGTGGTGAAGTGCGGGGGGTGTGGCGAGGCCACGGTAAGGGGCGTGGTTTGGAGAAGGGGGCGGGGCCTGACCGGGGGCGCGGGGCTTGAGGGAGGGGAAATATCAAAGGGGGCGTGGCCTGAGGGGGGAGGAGGCGGAGCAAGGCAGCGAATGGGGGCGTGGTCTCACCGGAGGGGGGGCGGGGGGGGGGAAGAAGAAGAGGCGGGACCTGGGCGGGGTTCAAGGGCGTGTCCCCTGAGGCCCCGCCCCCTCTGCGGCGGCAGCCAATCCGTACGGCCCCTGGCGGGAAGAAGTACGTGCGGTGTCCCTGCAACTGCCTGCTGGTGTGCAGGGCCTCGGCCCAGCGCATCGCCTGCCCGCGGCCATACTGGTCAGACTGGGGGGAGAGCCCGGGGGGCACCGCGAGGGGCTGGGGGAGACCCGGGCCGGCGCGCTGGGAGGGACTGGGAGAAGGGCTTGGGCTGTGCTGGGACTGCTGGGCCATGCTGGGGGCACTGGGAGCAGTCACTGGGCCATGCTGGGGGCCTGGGAGGCTCACTGGGCCAGTGCTGGGGGCACTGGGAGCGCTCACTGGGCCATACTGGGGGCACTGGGCCATCTGGGGGCACTGGGAGCGTCACTGGGCCATACTGGGGGCACTGGGCCATACTGGGGGCACTGGGAGCGGTCACTGGGCCATCTGGGGGCACTGGGCCATACTGGGGGCACTGGGAGTGCTCACTGGGCCATACTGGGGGCACTGGGCCATCTGGGGGCACTGGGCCATGCTGGGGGCACTGGGAGCGGTCACTGGGCCATACTGGGGGCCAAATGGGATGCGGTCACTGGGCCATGCTGGGGGCACTGGGAGCGGTCACTGGGCCATGCTGGGGGCACTGGGCCATACTGGGGGCACTGGGAGTGCTCGCTGGGCCATACTGGGGGCACTGGGCCATGCTGGGGGCACTGGGAGGGTCACTGGGCCATACTGGGGGCACTGGGATGCGGGTCACTGGGGGCTCACTGGGCCCTACTGGGGGCACTGGGCCATACTGGGGGCACTGGGAGCGTCACTGGGCCATCTGGGGGCACTGGGCCATACTGGGGGCACTGGGAGCGGTCACTGGGCCATACTGGGGGCACTGGGCCATGCTGGGGGCACTGGGAGCGGTCACTGGGCCATACTGGGGGCACTGGGGTCCATGGCTTGGGGGCACTGGGAGCGCTCACTGGGCCATACTGGGGGCACTGGAGCGGCATGGCTGGGGGCACTGGGAGCGTCACTGGGCCATACTGGGGGCACTGGGCCATGCTGGGGGCACTGGGAGCGGTCACTGGGCCATACTGGGGGACTGGGGGTCACTGGGCCATACTGGGGGCACTGGGAGCGGTCACTGGGCCATACTGGGGGCACTGGGAGCGGTCACTGGGCCATACTGGGGGCACTGGGAGCGGTCACTGGGCCATACTGGGGGCACTGGGAGCGCTCACTGGGCCATACTGGGGGCACTGGGAGCTCACTGGGCCATACTGGGGCACTGGGAGTGCTCACTGGGCCATACTGGGGGCACTGGGCCATGCTGGGAGCACTGGCGGGATTTTTTGGGAGGGGTCCCTGGGGCACACTGGGGGGCAGCGGGGCGTTCCCTGGGGCCCGCTCCCAGTATAACCCAGTTCCCCCCAGTAAGAGGATCATCAACCTGGGCCCGGTGCAGACGGGGGCGCCCAGCCCCGACCCTCCCCCCGGCGGGGTGCGCGTGGCCTGTGCCCACTGCGGGGGCCCCTTCCTGGTAAGCCACGCCCCTTCCCGGCCCCACCCACCCCGCCACGCCCCCTCGTGACCACGCCCCCTTTTTCCCGGCAGTGGGCGGAGCTCCCTGACCGTTCCCTGGCCCGCTGCCCTCACTGCCGAAAGGTGTAAGTGAGGCCCGCCCCCCCTTTTTTTAGGGCGTGGCTATGCAGGCCACCGCCCCCCCCTGCCGCGTGAGGGCGTGGTCACTGTGGAAGTGACCGCCCCCCGTGTGGCCACGCCCAGGTCTGCGATTGGCCGGCGGTTCCCACGGCGACGCTGCCTCTGCTGCCTGCTGGGGGCGCTGCTGATGGGCGGGGCCGCGGCCGGACTGGCGGTGAGGGCGGGGCCTGAGGGGGGCGTGGCCAGCTGCTCCTGGGGCGGAGCCTGGTGGTTTCATGCTGTAAGGGGGGCGGGGCTGAAAGGGGCGTGGCTCGGATAGGTGGGGCTTCAAGGGGGGGTGTGGCTTAAAGGAGAGGAGCCCAGGCACCTTGGGGTGATGCTCTGAGGGGCGTGGCTTCCAGGAGGCAGGGCTTAAAAGCGCACACGCCCAGAACAGGGCGTGGCCTGGATGGGGCGTGGCCAGCTGTAAGTGACCACGCCCCCCTCCTCCTCCCTTATGCCCCGCCCAGGCCGGGACGTGGTGGTTGTGGCGCCGGGCTCGGTGGGTGCCGGCGGCGTGGGCGGTGCTGGGGGCGGGGGGCGGGGGCGTGTCTGCTGCGGGCGGCCTATTGGGGCTGCGTGCGGGTCAGCCAGCCCCTCCCCCCGCGCGCCTGACCACGCCCACCCGCGACACGCCCCGCCTTTCATCGAGGGACAGCCCGTGGGGGCGTGGCCGCGTCGCCGTGACGTCACGCGGCCACACCCCCACCACCACCATCTCGGAGGAATCAACCACTTCTGGCCCCGCCCATCCCGCATGGCTCCACCCCCTCCCGCATGCCTTGGGCCACGCCCACTTGTACATAAGCCCCGCCCCCTTCCTGTACAGTCCTATTTATTTATTGAACGGCCACGCCCACCCCTCGTCTGTAAATAAACCCGAAAATCGACGTTTCATCCCAAAATTCAGTTTTATTAAAAATAAAACGGGGTGGGGGAGGGGCCAAGGGAGGGGGCGGGGCCGGTGGGGTGGGGGAGGGGCGGCACCCGATCCGGTTGTTTTTTTTTTTTTCTTGTGTCCCAACAGCACCTGAGAAGCCCAAATTTGGGCAATTTTGGGGAAAAATGGGTAAAAATAAGGGGGAGATGCCACCTAAGCCTCGATGACATCACCCAATCCTGATTTTGAGTGGATTTTTGGGGTCGTTTCCAGGGAAATTTTATATTTTTGGGGGGGGGGGGGTTAGGTCGTGGCCATGGGTGACGTCACCAAAATCCTGTTTTTTGGGGAAGTTCTGGGATGTTCTGGACACGGAGCAGAAGTGGGTGACGGCGTCTGGGCCAAATTTAAGCCAATTTTGAGCCAATTTTGAGCCAATTTGTGCTAATTTGAGCAATTTTGAGCCAATTTTGAGCCAATTTTGGGTGATTTTGAGCCATTGGTGATTTTGAGCATTTTGGCTAATTTTGAGCCAATTTTGAGCAATTTGGCATTTGAGCCAATTTGGTGATTTTGAGCCAATTTTGAGCCAATTTTGAGCCATTGGGGATTTTGAGCCATTTTGAGCATTTTGGGCTAATTTTGAGCCAATTTTGTGCTAATTTTGAACCAATTTTGAGCCAATTTTGGGCTAATTTTGAGCAATTTAGGGCTAATTTTGGGCCATTTGAGCCAATTTTGGGCTAATTTTGAGCTAATTTTGAGCCAATTTTGGGCTAATTTTGGGCCAATTTGAGCCAATTTTGGGCTAACTTTGGACTGATTTTGAGGCAATTTAAGCCAACTTTGAGCCAACTCAAGCCAATTTTGAGCCAACTCAACCCAACTCAAGCCAATTTATGCCAATTTTAACCCAACTCAACCCAATTCAAACCCCTTTTAAACCAACCCATCCAATTTTAAACCAACTCAACCCAACTTCAAACCACCTCCCCTCCCCAAACCCATCCCCCCACCCCCAAACCCCCCCAGATCCCGGAATTTCACCTTTTCCCCACCTCCTCACACGGCCAGCAACGCCGTGACGGGGCAGTGATCGCTGCCCTGCGCCGCGCTGCGGATCTTGCAGTCGCACAGCGCTCCCAGCAGCCGCCGCGACACCACGGCGTAATCCAACCTCCACCCCACGTTCCGAGCCCGGGCTCCTCCCAGGTAAGTCCAGAAGGTGTAAGCGCCCCTCGCCTCCGGGTACAGGTGGCGGAAGGTGTCGACGAAGCCGGCCTCCAGCAGGCGGGTGAAGCCGCGGCGCTCCTGCGGCGTGAAGCCGGCGCTGGCGCGGTTGCTGCGCGGGTGGCACAGGTCGATCTCGGCGTGCGCCACGTTCAGGGTCGCCGCACAGCAGCACGGGCTTGCGGGAATCCAGGCCCTGAGGAAGGTCAGGAAGCGTGCGTCGAGCGGAGCCGCGGTCCAGGCGCGTCAGCCCGGCCGGCGTGGGGACGTAGGCGCAGACAGGGAAGAGGGAAGGGAACTCGGCGTGATCACGGCCGTCGGCGTCGTGCTCGGGGGTCGCTTGGCGGGGATGGAGGCGGGGTGATTGGGAGGGTGCATGGGGGGTGACTGGAGGGACTGGGAGTGATTGGGAGGACTGGGAGGATGGGTGATTGGGGGGGCTGGGGGGATGAAGGTGATTGGGAGGGGCTGGGAGTGATTGGGAGGGGACTGGGAGTGATGGGATGGGGGTGATTGGGAGGGGACTGGGAGCGACTGGGAGTGATTGGAGGGACTGGGGTGATTGGGAGGGGACTGGGAGCGACTGGGAGTGATTGGGAGGGTGACTGGGGGGACTGGGAGGGACTGGGAGAACTGGGAGTGACTGGGAGGGACTGGGAGGGGACTGGGAGTGATTGGGAGGGGACTGGGGGTGATTGGGAGGGGACTGGGAGCAACTGGGAGTGATTGGGAGGGTGCTGGGGGTGATTGGGAGGGGACTGGGAGTGACTGGGAGTGACTGGGAGGGACTGGGAGTGATTGGGAGGGGACTGGGAGCAACTGGGAGTGATTGGGAGGGGACTGGGGGGACTGGGAGTGATTGGGAGGGCACTGGGAGTGATTGGGAGGGGACTGGGAGCAACTGGGAGTGATTGGGAGGGGACTGGGGGCTGGAGTGACTGGGAGGGCTGGGGACTGGGAGTGACTGGGAGGGCACTGGGAGTGGACTGGGAGTGATTGGGAGGGTGCTGGGGAGGCTGGAGGACTGGGAGGGACTGGATGATGGGAGGGACTGGAGGGCGGAGACTGGGAGTGATTGGGAGGGGACTGGGGGGGCTGGAGTGATGGGAGGGCACTGGGAGGCACTGGGAGGATTGGGAGGGGCTGGGGGGGCTGGGAGTGACTGGGAGGGCTGGAGTGATGGGAGGGCCTGGGGGTGACTGGGAGGGCACTGGGAGTGACTGGGAGTGATTGGGAGGGTGCTGGGGGGGCTGGGAGTGACTGGGAGGGCACTGGGAGGGCACTGGGAGAGATTGGGAGGGCACTGGGGGCACTGGGAGCGTGTCAGGGAGATTTTGGGCTGATGGACTCAGGGTGGTTCTGGGTTGGTTTTTTGGGATGGTTCTGGGTGGGTTCTGGGTTGGTTTTGGGTTCGTTTTGGGATGGTTCTGGGTTGGTTCTGGGCTGGTTTTTGCATGGTTCTGGGTTGGTTTTGGGGCAGTTTTGGGCTGATGGACTCAGGGTTGGTTCTGGGTTGGTTTTTGCGATGGTTCTGGGTTGGTTTTTGGGTTGGTTTTGTGGCAGTTCTGGGCTGGTTTTTGCAATGGTTCTGGGCTGGTTCTGGGCTGGTTTTTGCAATGGTTCTGGGTTGGTTTTGGGCTGGTTTTTGCAATGGTTCTGGGTTGGTTCTGGGCTGGTTCTGGGCTGGTTTTTGCAATGGTTCTGGGTTGGTTTTGTGGCAGTTCTGGGCTGGTTTCTGCAATGGTTCTGGGTTGGTTCTGGGCTGGTTCTGGTTGGTTCTGGGTTGGTTTTTGGGTTGGTTTTGTGGCAGTTCTGGGCTGGTTTTTGCAATGGTTCTGGGTTGGTTTTGTGGCAGTTCTGGGCTGGTTTCTGCAATGGTTCTGGGTTGGTTCTGGGTTGGTTTTGTGGCAGTTCTGGGCTGGTTTTTGCAATGGTTCTGGGTTGGTTCTGGGTTGGTTCTGGGCTGGTTCTGGGCTGGTTTTTGCAATGGTTCTGGGTTGGTTTTGTGGCAGTTCTGGGCTGGTTTCTGCAATGGTTCTGGGTTGGTTCTGGGCTGGTTCTGGGTTGGTTCTGGGTTGGTTTTTGGGATGGTTTTGTGGCAGTTCTGGGTTGGTTTTTGGGTTGGTTTCTGGGTTGTTTTTGTGGCAGTTCTGGGCTGGTTTCTGCAATGGTTCTGGGTTGGTTCTGGTTTCGTTTTCGGGCAGTTCCAGGTTGTTTTCTGCCCATCCCAGGGCGGCCTGCACCCCTCACCGATGCCGTAGGTGACGTTGAGCGGCTCGCTCTTGGCCAGCAGCCCCACGCCGCTGTAGCCCGGCCGGTCGCTGGCGCTGCACCAGAACTGGTGGGGCAGCCCCGGCAGCGCCCGGATTTCGGGGGGCACGGCCGACACCGCGCACTTGGTCTCCTGCAGGCACAGCACGTCCGGGGCCTCCTCCTGCACCCACTGAAGTGGGGGGGACCCCGAGTCACTCTGGGGGCTCCAAAACCTGGCTCAGCCCGACCGGAACTGTGCTGGGAACCCCGAAACGCGCAGGGAGCGACGGGGAATGTCCCCAGAATTTATGAGGACTTCCCGCATCCAGACTCAAATATATGAGGGACCCCAAAAATCTACGGGATCCTGCCCTAGCTCCTGTGTGGGTGCCCCCACACCTGTGCTTGGCTGCTCCCACCTGGATAAGCCCCTCCCTCGTGGTCACTGGCTCCTCCCCCATTCATTTGGGACATGCCCAGCCCTATCTGGCCGCCCACCACTGAGCTCGCCAGCCTATGAGCCCCGCCCATCCCCACCTGAGCCCCGCCCAACCCTACCTGAGCCCCGCCCAGCCGTACCTGAGCCCTGACACTCACCTGAGCCCCGCCCAGCCCCACCTGAGCCCCGCCCAGCAGCAGCTGAGCCCTGCCCAGCCCTACCTGAGCCCCACCCAGCACCACTTGAGCCCCCCCATCCCCACCTGAGCCCCGCTCACACTCACCTGGGCTCCGCCCTTGCGCACCCAAGCCCGCAGCCCGTCCACGTTCCACGAGGACACCTTGAGGGTCCAGCGCCGCCCCTCGGGCGTGGTCTCGCGGGTGGGCGGGTCCTCGTACATCGGGGCCGGGGACGCCTTGGCCACCTTGGCCGCCTTGGCCGCCTTGGCCGGGCCGGGCCCTGCGTGGGCAGAGCTGTTACTGGGAGCACCGGGAGAGGATCTGGGGTGCACTGGGGGGTACCGGGGGCGCGTTGTGCTGGGTTTAAACCGGCTCCGCACGGGGTTTAGAGGGTTAAGGAGGCCGGTACCGAGTTGGCCCGGGTCTGGCCGGGCTCGGGGCCGTGCTGCCGGCCCGTTCTGGTTTGGACTGGGCCGTGCTGGTCGCTCACCGGGCTCGTCGCCGCTGCCGCTCTCCTCCTGCTTCTTCCCGCGCTTCGGCATGGCCCCGCCCACAGCGCGCTGGACACGCCCCCCCTCCGCCGATGGACACGCCCACTCCGCGCTCGAAGCCCCGCCCCTGCGCGGGAGAGCGAGGCCGCGGTCAGCGCGAGCCGCGCGGCCAATCAGAGCGCGCCGGGCCCACCACCGCCAATCAGAGCGCGGGGTCACCTCAAGCCGCGGCAGCCAATCAGCGCCCGCGGCCGCCACGTGCAGCCGGGCCGGAGCCGAACCGGGAACGATCGGGCCCGAACCGGGGCCGAACGGCGCCCGGCACCCTCCGGCAAACCCGGATTATCTCCCTCAGCGACCAATCAGCGCCCGCCGCTCTCCCGGTTAAGCCCGCCCCATCCGCCCAACGGGACCAATCAGCGGCCGCCGTGCCTCAGCCCGCGGGACCAATCAGCGCCCGCCGTGCCGTGCCTCAGCCCGCGGGACCAATCAGCGCCCGCCGTGCCGTGCCTCAGCCCGCGGGACCAATCAGCGCCCGCCGTGCCTCGCGCGCATCACGCCCCGTGCGTACCTGAGCCCGCGGGACCAATCAGCGCCCGCCGTGCCTCAGCCCGCGGGACCAATCGGAGGAGGGGGGGGGGGCGGCCGGCGGCGGGAGCGGCGCGAGCGGGATGAATGAGGAGGGGGGCGCGACCGGAACCGGAAACGCTCCGCTGGCGGCAGGGAGAGGGAGGGGGGAGGGAGGAAACGGAAGTGACGCAGCGGAGCGGCGGGAGAAGCACCGGGAGGAGAGGCGGCGCGGCGGCGGCGTGACGTCACTGGCGGGGTTTCCGGACACGCCGTGACGTCATGCCGACCGTGCTGGGCCTGGAGGGCTCCGCCAACAAGGTGGGCGCGGGGGTCGTGCGGGACGGCGCCGTGCTCAGCAACCGCCGCGCCACCTACGTCACGCCGCCTGGACAGGGTGACGTCATTTTCCACCGTTTCCCCGCCGTTCCCCGGTGTTTCCCCCTTTCCCTCAGCGCTGAGCCCTCCGCTCTCCATTCCCCCCCCTCAGGGTTCGCCCCCGGTCCCACCGGCAGGCACCACCGGGCCGTGCTGCTGGGCTTGGTGCGGGCCGCGCTGCGGGAGGCGGCGGTCGAGCCCCGGGAGCTGGACGGCATCGCCTTCACCAAGGGTGAGGCCGGGGGGCGACCCCGGGATCACCGAGGGGCCCGGGGACCCCCGAACCCGGCCGCGAGCAGCCCCCCTGCCCCAAACCCTGCAAGGGTTTCGGGGAGTGCCGGGGTCATTCGGGATATCCCGGGGAGGGCTTTTGGGGGGCTCCGGGCAGGGGGCTGGGGGGTTGGGAGGGGTCCTGGGGGGCCTGGGGTCCCGGGCACAGTGCTGGGGGGCTCTGGATGATCCCACCTGTTCTAGGGGGGGGTTGGGCTGGACGATCCACTGTTTAGGGGGGTTCTGGGGGGCTCTGTGATCCCACCTGTTCTAGGGGGGGTTCTGGGCTCTGGATGATCCCACCTGCCTCTGGGGGTTCTGGGCTTGATGATCCAGCTGTTCTAGGGGGGGTTCTGGGGGCTCTGGACGATCCCACCTGTTCTGGGGGGGGGGGTTCTGGGGGCTCTGGATGATCCCACCTGCTCTCTGGGGGGGTTCTGGGGGGCTCTGGATGATCCCACCTGTTCTAGGGGGGGTTCTGGGGCTCGGACGTCCACCTGTTCTGGGGGGGTTCTGGGGGCCTGATGATCCCACCTGTTCTAGGGGGTTCGGGGTCCCTGGCCCATCCACTGTTCTAGGGGGGGTTTCTGGGGGGCTCTGGACGATCCCACCTGTTCTAGGGGGGGTTCTGGGTCCCTGGCCGATCCCACCTGCTCTCTGGGGGTCTCTGCCTGATCCCACCTGCTCTCTGGGAGGGGTCTCTGCCCGATCCCACCCGCTCTCTGGGGGGGTCTCTGCCCGATCCCACCCGCTCTCTGGGGGGGTCTCTGCCCGATCCCACCCGCTCTCTGGGGGGGTCTCTGCCCCATCCCACCCGCTCTCTGGAGGTCTGCATCGTCTCTGAGGCCTGCTGATCCCACCCGTCTCTGGAGGTCCTGCCCTCCCACCGCTCTTGGGGGGTCTCTGCCCCATCCCACCTCTCTGAGGGCTCTGCCATCCACCCGCTACTGGGGGGTCTCTGCCCGATCCACCACTCTCTGGAGGGTCCCTGCCTGACCCACCGCTCTTGGAGGGTCCCTGCCCATCCCACCCGCTCTCTGGGAGGTCTCTGCCCATCCCACCCGCTCTCTCCCCCGGTGTCCCCAGGCCGGGCATGGGCTCTCCGCTGGCCGTGGTGGCGGCCGTGGCGCGGACGCTGGCGCAGCTCTGGCGGCGCCCTGCTCGCCGTCAACCACTGCGTGGGGCACATCGAGATGGGCGCCTGCTGGGCCGCGCCCACGACCCGCTCGTGCTCTACGTCAGCGGCGGCAACACCCAGGTGGGGGGATCGCGACAGGGCGGGGCGGGTATCGCGACAGGGCGGGGGCGGTGGGTACGGCGAGGGAGAGGCCGATGCCGTCGCCGCGCGCCGCAGGTGATCGCGTATTCCCGGCGCCGCTACCGCATCCTGGCGAGACGCTGGACGTGGCTGTGGGGAACTGCATCGACCGATTGGCCCGGCTGCTGCAGGTGGGACACGCCCCTGCCGGGACACGCCCCTCTCGGGACACGCCCCTACCAGACCACGCCCTCTTGGGACATGCCCTGCCAGACCACGCCCTGACAGGCCACGCCCTCTAGGGACACACCCGTAGCACGCCCTCGAATGCCTGCAGGCCACGCCCCTCTCGGGAACACACCCTACCAGGCCACGCCCCTCTCGGGCCACGCCCACGCTGACCCGCCCTTTCCCCTCCCTCCGCAGATCCCCAACGCTCCCAGCCCGGGCTACAATGTGGAGCAGCTGGCCAAGAGGTGACCCCAGAAAATGACCCCAAAGTGACCCCAAAGTGCCCCCCAAGTGACCCCAACCCCCCCAGGATTCCTGGGACCCCCCGAATCCCCCTGAGCTCCCCCCAAATCCCGCAGGGGCCGCCGGCTGATCCCGCTGCCCTACGTGGTCAAAGGGATGGATGTGTCCTTCTCGGGGCTCCTGTCGCACCTCCAGGTACCCCCAAATCCTGGGGGGACACCCCAAAACCCATCCCGAGGGGCTTTTGGATTTGGGGCATCCCCGGGATTTCTGGGGATCCACCTGGTGATGCCAGGTGGGGTTGGGGCAGCTCCAAAATCCACCCAAGAACCCCAAAGTGGGGCTGGAAATGGGGGGTACAGACCCTGAACCCCTTTTTTTGTCCCTCCAGGCGGTGACCCCCAAACTGCTGGAGTCAGGGGAGGCGACTGCCGAGGATTTGTGCTTCTCCCTGCAGGTGGAGGGGCCAGAAAGGGATTTGGGGGGTCATTAATTGGGGTTTTGGGGGGATTGATTGGGTTTGGGGGATTGATTGGGTTGGGGGATTGATTGGGGTTTTGGGGGATTGATTGGGGTTTGGAGGGATTGATTGGGGTTTGGAGGGATTGATTGGGGTTTGGGGGATTGATTGGGGTTTTGGGGGATTGATTGGGTTTTGGGGGATTGATTGGGGTTTGGGGATTGATTGGGGTTTTGGGGGGGTTGATTGGGGTTTGGGGGATTGATTGGGGTTTGGGGGGATTGATTGCGGTTTGGAGGGATTGATTGGGGTTTGGGGGGTTGATTGGGGTTTTGGGGGGATTGATTGGGGTTTGGGGGGTTGATTGGGGTTTGGGGGGATTGATTGGGGTTTGGGGGGATTGATTGGGTTTGGGGGATTGATTGCGGTTTGGAGGGATTGATTGGGGTTTGGGGTGTTGAATTGGGGTTTGGGGGGTTGATGGGGGTTTGGGGGGGTTGATTGGGGTTTTGGGGGGATTGATTGGGGTTTGGAGGGATTGATTGGGGTTTTGGGGTCATTAATTGCGGTTTTGGGGGGGTTGATTGGGGTTTGGGGGATTGATTGGGGTTTGGGGGGATTGATTGGGGTTTTGGGGGGATTGATTGGGGTTTTGGGGGGATTGATTGGGGTTTGGAGGGATTGATTGGGGTTTGGAGGGATTGATTGGGGTTTTGGGGGGATTGATTGGGGTTTGGAGGGGATCAATTGGGATTTTGGGGGGATTGATTGGGGTTTGGAGGGGATCAATTGGGATTTTGGGGGATTGATTGGGACCTTGGGCAGGTTTTGATCTGATCAATGTTAATTCTGGGGTCCGGGGATGGAATTTTGGGGGACACTGAGGGGTTTTGGGCTGGGTTTTGGGGTTTCTGTGATTTTTGTTGGGGTACATTTCGGGGTCCTGGCGCAGGAGACGGCGTTCGCCACGCTGGCCGAGGTGACCGAGCGGGCGCTGGCGCTCACCCGGGCCAGGCACCTGCTGCTCGTGGGGGGCGTGGCCTGTGAGTGGGCGTGGCCTTACCTGGGGTGGGCGTGGCATTACCTGGATGGGCGTGGTCTTACCGAGGGTGGGCGTGGTCGGTGTGTGTGGGGGGGTGAGAGCCAATTCCACAGAGCAGGGAGCCACGCCCAAAGGGGCGTGGTCACACCTGGGAGGGGGCGTGGCCTGACAGGGAGGGGCGGGGAGAAATGGGCGCCGTGTAAAGAGGGGTGGGACCCCCCGTTTGGCCACGCCCACAGCCACACCTGTGTGCCCAGGTAACCAGAGACTGCAGGAGATGCTGCGGACGATGTGCAGGGCCCGGGGGGCGGAGCTGTGCCCCACGGACGAGAGGTGAGGGCGGGGCACACCTGTGGGCACACCTGTGGGGCACACCTGTGGGGCACACCTGGGGGACACACCTGTGGGCACACCTGTGGGCACACCTGTGGGGCACACCTGGGGGACACACCTGTGGGCACACCTGTGGGCACACCTGTGAGGCACACCTGTGGGCACACCTGTGGACACCTGTGGGCACACCTGGTGGACACATCTGTGGGGCACACCTGGTGGACACATCTGTGGGGCACACCTGTGGGACACCTGTGGGGCACACCTGTGGGCACACCTGTGGGGCACACCTGTGGGGCACACCTGTGGGCACACCTGGTGGGCACACCTGGGCGATACACCTGTGGGACACACCTGCGGGACACACCTGCAGGACACACCTGTTTGACACACCTGTGACCTGTGACCGGTGGTTTCTGCCCCCAGGTACTGCATCGACAACGGCGCCATGATCGCCCAGGCCGGGTGGGAGATGCTGAGGGTGGGGCAAGTGACGGAGCTCAGCCAATCGGGGATCACGCAGAGGTCAGGGGGGCGTGGCCGTGTGCGGGGGGGAGGGGCAAGGTGGGGCCGGTGTGACCTCTGACCTTTGACCTCTGGTTGCACACAGATACCGGACAGATGAGGTGGAGGTGACGTGGAGGGACTGAGGTGGCCACGCCCCGAATGGCCACGCCCGAATGGCCACACCCACTCAATAAAGATCCCCACCCCTCTCATTCTCAGGCCACGCCTCTTTAATGGTTATGCCATTCAGTTGGTGGCCCCGCCCCTCTGGAGAGGACCAATCACTGCTGGTCTGTCACTGTCAATCAACAGCTTCAGGCCACGCCCCTTCCATTGGGTTCTACCAATACCCTGTCTGTCAATCAACAGCCTCAGGCCACGCCCCTTCCATTGGGTTATAGCAATACCCTGTCTGTCAATCAAGAGCTTCAGGCCACGCCCCTTCCATTGGGTTACGCTGTACTCGCTCTGTCAATCACCGCTAAGCTCCGCCCACCCACCATTGCATCACCCTAACTCCATCTGCGCTTATTGGCAGCCGATCAGCCAATCGGATTGGCAGGCGGGCGAGCGGCGGCCAATAGGAGCGCTGCGGAGGCGTGGCTTCGCTAAGGGGGCTCGCGGGCGGAGGCGGGAAGCGCTCATTCTGTGAGTGGCCGGCGGCGGGGTCGCGTGGCAGCGGTAAGGCGGTTAAACCGGCGGAAAGCCGCCCTCACGCGTGTGTATTTTTCTATCGCGACATGGCTCCCGATCGCGATCCCGACCCGCGTTCCCCCCGTCGCCGCCACCCGCGGGCGCTCGGGGTTTTAGCGGTGTCGCAGAGCAGCGGCGGCTCCTTCTTCACCCGACGGAGCCAGAGAGGAGGCTCCGCCGGATTTTGGAGGGTCGTACAGAAATGTTCCGGGAGGGGCCGGGAAGGGCTCGGGAGGGCTGCGGCGGTCCCGGTGCGGTCCCGGTGCGGTCCCGGTGCGGTCCCGGTTCTCTCCCGGTTCGCTCCCGGTTCTCTCCCGGTTCGCTCCCGGTTCGCTCCCGGTTCTCTCCCGGTTCGCTCCCGGTTCTCTCCCAGTTCGCTCCCGGTTCGCTCCCGGTTCGCTCCCGGTTCTCTCCCAGTTCGCTCCCGGTTCGCTCCCGGTTCTCTCCAGTTCGCTCCCGGTTCGCTCCCGGTTCGCTCCCGGTTTCTCCCGGTTCGCTCCCGGTTCTCTCCCAGTTCGCTCCCGGTTCGCTCCCGGTTCGCTCCCGGTTCTCTCCCGGTTCGCTCCCGGTTCGCTCCCGGTTCTCTCCCGGTTCGCTCCCGGTTCGCTCCCGGTTCTCTCCCAGCCTGATTCCCCTTTCTCTTCCCTCAGGCGGAGCCGCCGGCGGGAAATGGCTTCTGGAAGATCTCCGCTGTGTACCTTGCGTTTTGTTTTTTTTTTTTTTTTTTAACATATTTATTGCTTAACACGAAGATTCCTTTACTTCATTTGCGTCCCTACCACGTGTCTCCGCATCCTCCCCCGGACATGAGTTGGAATCTAATTTTCTGTGATTTAATACGTATTTTAAGGCAGATTTAACGTGTTTTCCATTACTTTGTAATTTTTTTATATCATTTTTTACCTTTCTTACCTTTTTGGAATAATTTTTCTCCTCATGAACGAGCCGGTTGCGGAGAACAGCGCCCTGAGGCTCTCTACGCTATTTAAATACCTTTTGAAACCTTTAATTGACATTTTCTGATTACGTTTCCGCTTCCAAGGACTGTTTCCCTATTTTCAGTCAGTAGTCCGATTTTTTAAATAAGTTTTTGGAGGTTTTTTGCCTGTTTTTTTTGCCGGGAAAACCCTCCACTAACATCTCAGATTTTATCCCTTTATTTTCTTTTATTTTCGCTTTACTAAGTTCCACCGTTTTTAGAGAGGTTTTGGGCTTTTAACACTTTGTATTTTACTAGTTGTTTTTTTTTTTTCTCCCGTTAAAACGATGCTTTATCGTTAATAATTTATTATTATTATTACACATATTTATTTCATTGACCTGCGGAATAAATCCTGCGTCGCCGCGGGTTTTTCCCGCGGGGTTGGTTTTCTGAGGGCAAAGCCAGCACTTAGGAGGTTTTTAAATAAAAGCGCGGTTTTTATTTCAATAAATAAAGTTTGTTTTTTTTAAATAAAAGCTGCGCTTTGTGCGGCCCGGAGGCCGTGAGGGGAAGGGGGGGGGGAAGGGGCGGGGCCATGCGATGGCGGGAAAACGGAGGGGCGGAGCTTCGCCTCAGAGAGCCGCGCCGCCCCGCCTCGATGGGCGGGGCATACCCTAAAATAGCAACAAGGGGCGTGGCGTCACCCTCGAGGGAGGGCGGGTAGGGGCGATTTCCGTTCCGCCATTTTGAGTGTGTCCCCTCAGCCAATGACGGAGCAGCTGGCCGGAAGAGACGGCAGCAAGGAGCGGAAGTGGGCGTGGCCTCGCGCTGTCATGGCGGCGCCCGGGGAGGAGGCGGCGGCGGCGGCGGCGGAGAGCGAGGGAGGGGAGGGAGGGGATGAGGAGGCGCTGAGGCGGCTGGAGGTGAGGGACGGGCGGGACCCCGCGGAGAGCGAGCTCTGGCTGCGGGCAGCGGAGGAACCGGGGCGCCGGGACCCCCCCGGATGGGAGGGAAGGGCCCCTTGCGGCGGGGAGCGGTCGGGGGGGGGTTTGGGGGGAAATTGGGGTTATGTGAGGGTGCGCTTCTTGCGGGGATTGGGGATTATCGCTGTGAGGAATCTGGGGATAAATTGGCGTTTCTGTGGGGATTCTTTGAGGGGGAGTTCTGGGTTTGTTGTTTTTTTTTTTTGGGGTGATTCTGGGGTGTCCTTGGGTGTCTCTGTGCCCCAGGCGCTGGTGACAGAGCTGTACCGCTTCCGCGACACGCTGAGCCCCCGGGAGCCGCCCGCCGACCCCGCGGACCCTTTGGTGGCCGAGATGGAGAAGACGCTGAAGCTGATGGAGGAGATCCAGGGTGGGACTGGGAGGGATTGGAGGGATTGGGGGGGAGATTGGGGGGATTGGGGGGATTGGGAGGGGATTGGGGTGATTGGGGGGAGTGGGGGGGAGATTGGGGGGATTGGGGGGGATTGGGGGGACTGGGGGGGATTGAGGGGATTGGGGGGATTGGAGGGGATTGGGGGGGATTGGGAGGGGACTGGGAGGGGATTGGGTGATTGGGGGGGAGTGGGGGGGAGATTGGGGGGATTGGGGGGGATTGGGAGGGACTGGGGGGGATTGAGGGGATTGGGGGGGGATTGGGAGGGGATTGGGGTGATTGGGGGGGAGTGGGGGGGATTGGGGGGATTGGGGGGGAGTGGGGGGGATTGGGAGGGGATTGGGGGGGAGTGGGGGGGATTGGGAGGGACTGGGGGGATTGAGGGGATTGGGGGGGATTGGGAGGGGATTGGGGGGGATTGGGGGGAACTGGGAGGGATCTGGGCAGGAATTGGGGGGCACTGGGCAGGGATTGGGGGGATTGGGGGGCACTGGGCAGGGACTGGGGGGATTGGGGGCACTGGGCAGGGATTGGGGGCACTGGGCAGGGATTGGGGGGATTGGGGGCACTGGGCAGGGATTGGGGGGCACTGGGCAGGGATTGGGGGCACTGGGCAGGGACTGGGGGGATTGGGGGCACTGGGCAGGGATTGGGGGCACTGGGCAGGGATTGGGGGCACTGGGCAGGGACTGGGGGGATTGGGGGCACTGGGCAGGGATTGGGGGGATTGGGGGCACTGGGCAGGGATTGGGGGCACTGGGCAGGGATTGGGGGGATTGGGGGCACTGGGCAGGGATTGGGGGGATTGGGGGCACTGGGCAGGGATTGGGGGCACTGGGCAGGGATTGGGGGGCACTGGGCAGGGACTGGGGGGCACTGGGCAGGGATTGGGGGGCACTGGGCAGGGACTGGGGGGCACTGGGCAGGGATTGGGGGATTGGGGGCACTGGGCAGGGATTGGGGGCACTGGGCAGGGATTGGGGGGCACTGGGCAGGGATTGGGGGCACTGGGCAGGGACTGGGGGGCACTGGGCAGGGATTGGGGGATTGGGGGCACTGGGCAGGGATTGGGGGCACTGGGCAGGGATTGGGGGCACTGGGCAGGGATTGGGGGGATTGGGGGCACTGGGCAGGGATTGGGGGCACTGGGCAGGGATTGGGGGGATTGGGGGCACTGGGCAGGGATTGGGGGCACTGGGCAGGGATTGGGGGGCACTGGGCAGGGACTGGGGGGCACGGGGAAGGATTTGGGAGGTTTTGGGTGGAGCAGCGGGCGGGGCTCGGGCGGGGCCGGGTGTGGTCCCTCAAGCCCCGCCCCTCCGCCCCTGTCCCCGCCCATTCCCCCCCCCGCAGTGTCCCCAGAGGGGCGTGGCCGCGCCCTGCTGCTCCGCGCCCGCGCCCTGGGCGTGTCCCCGGAGGTGGGCGGGGCCAGGGCGGAGCTGGCGCTCGGCCACGCCCTCAAGCTGGACCCCGCCCTGGGCGCGGCCTGGCGCCAGCTCGGCGAGCAGCGATGGCGCCGGGGGGACCTCAGGGGCGCCCGCGACGCCTTCGGGGGAGCCCTGCAGCAGGTGAGGGTGCGGAGGGGGTGGCGCTGGCTTTAGGGGGGTCCCTGACGCCCCCCCTGCCCACCTCGTGCCCCTCTCGTCCCCGCAGGGGGAGGACCCCGAGGCGCGGCGCCTCCTGTCCATGGCCCTGCGCGCCCAGGGGGCGGGGCCCGGCGGGAAGGAGGCGGGGCCTGGCCCGGGGGGCGGGGCTTTGCGCGAGAGCCTGGCCCAGGCGGAGGCGGCGGTGCGATGCGACCCGAGCAACGGCCGCTCCTGGTGTGAGTGAGGGGGGGGTTACCTGGGGGGGGGGGGGCACACCTGTGGGGGGGACACACCTGGGGAGGGGCACCTGGGGGGGCACACCTGGGGGGGCTCACCTGGTGGGGGGGGCACACCTGGGGAGGGGTACCTGGGGGGGCACACCTGGGGGGGCACACCTGGGGGGGCACACCTGGGGGCTCACCTATGGGGGCTCACCTGGGGGGGACACCTGGGGGGGCTCACCTGGAGGGGACACACACCTGGAGGGGACACCTGGAGGGGACACCTGGGGGGGGAAACACCTGGGTGGGGCTCACCTGGGGGGGACACCTGGAGGGGACACCTGGGGGGGCTCACCTTGGGGGGTGACACATGGGGGGGCACACCTGGGGGCTCACCTGGGGGGGGGGGGCACACCTGGGGAGGGGAACACCTGGGGGGGGGGGAGGACACACACCTTGGGGGGGCACCTGGAGGGTTCACCTCTGGGGGCACACCTGGCGGGGGCTCACCTATGGGGGCACACCTATTGGGGGGCACACCTGGGAGTCACAGGAGGGGCTTCAGAGGGGATCAGGAAAGGATCAAGGGAGTCTCAGCTCAGTGTGGGGTCTCAGGTGCACCTGGGAGGGTCCCAGGTGTGCCCAGGTGTGTCTCAGGTGTGTCTCAGGTGTACCCAGGTGTGTCTCAGGTGTGTCCAGCTGTGCCCAGGTGTTTCCCAGGTGTGTCTCAGGTGTGCCCAGGTGTGTCCCAGGTGTGTCTCAGGTGTGCCCAGGTGTGTCCCAGGTGTGTCTCAGGTATACCCAGGTGTGTCCCAGGTGTGTCCTAGGTGTACCCAGGTGTGTCTCAGGTGTACCCAGGTGTGTCCTAGGTGTGTCTCAGGTGTACCCAGGTGTGCCCAGGTGTGTCTCAGGTGTACCCAGGTGTGCCCAGCTGTGCCCAGGTGTGTCTCAGGTGCGCTCTGGCCCCTTGCAGACGTGCTGGGCAACGCTCACGTGTCGCTGTTCTTCGCGGGCGGGCAGAGCCCGGCAGCGCCCGGCGCGCGCTCGCGGCCTACGCACAGGCGGTGAGGGGGCGTGGCCTTGGGATGGGAGGGCGGGACCACCGGGCGCGGGCGTGGCGGGCGTGGCCATGCCATATAAGGCAATGAGGGCGGGTACCGTGTGGCGGCTGAGGGGGGCGTGGCCGAGCCATGCAAATGAACTGAGCGCGGTGGGCGTGTCCCCCCTGACCCCGCCTACCCCGCCAGGAGCGCGTGGACCCCGCGGCCGCCGCCGACCCCGACCTGCACCTGAACCGGGCTACGGTGAGTGCTGGGCGTGGCCTAGGGGGGGCGTGTCCCGCACAGGCCCCACCCTCCGCCCGTCAGTGGCCAATGGGAGCGCTCCGGCAGCTGCTGCAGTACCTGGAGCGGTTCCAGGCGGCCCTGGAGGGGCTGAGCCGAGCGGCCGAGCTGGCGCCGGGCTGGGACGAGCCCCGCCAGAGGCACGGGCACCTGCTGGACTTCCTGAGCCGCCTCTGCGCGCTGCTGGCCAACAGGGTGGGCGCTGGGGGGCTGGGGGGGGGCTGGGGGGCGTGAGGGGGGGACTGGGGGGGACTAGGAGGGACTGGGAGGGACTGGGGGGGGTCTTGGGGGTAGACTGGGGGGCTGGGGGAGCTGGGGGGGGATCTGGGGGGTCTGGGAGGGAGATGGGGGGGGCTGAGGGAGGGCTGGGGGGGCTGGGGGGGGGCTGGGGGGGGCTGGGGTGGCTGTGGGGGGGGCTGAGGGGGAGATTGGGGGGACTGTGGGGGACTGGGGGGCACGGGGAGGGACTGGGGGCACTGGGAGGGACTCGGGGGAACTGGGAGTGGACTGGGGAGGGGTGTGGGGGGACTGGGGGGGAGACTGAGGGGGTCTGGGGGGGGCTGCGGGGGGGTCTGGGGGGGAGTGGGATCTGGGGGGTCTGGGGGGGGTCTGGAGACACGGAGGAACTGGGAGGGGGTCGGGGGGACTGGGGGGATTGTGGGGCACTGGGAGGACACTGGGGAGTATTGGGGGGTACTGGGGGCTCGGGGAGGTACTGGAGGTACTGGGGGCTCGGGGGGGGGTCTTTGTGGTGGGCGTGTCCCTCACTGGCCCCGCCCCTCCGCCCTCCCCCCAGGGGAAGCTCCGCGGGAAGCGGCGCCGGGGATTGGCCGGGCCGGTGCCCCTCCCCCTCCTGGGCCCGCTGGGGGGGGCGGGGGGCCCGCGCCCCTCCCCCATCGCCGCCCTGCGCCCCGGGCCCAACCCCCAGCGGGTGGTGCTGGGGAGGGTCCTGTTCAGCCTGGCCCCCCCGGGGGGGTGCCCTAGTGAGTGCTGGGGGGCACTGGGGGGGATTGGGGGGGGTCTGGGTGGGACTGGGGGGGACTGGGGGAGACTGGGAGGGACTAAGGGGGTACAGGGGTAACTGGGGGGGCATTGGGGGGTACCTGGGGTGGCACGGGGGGGGTCAATGTGTGGCACAGCCCCCCCCCCCCCGTGCTGACCTCGCCCCCCGGTGACGTCACGCAGCACGGTGGGGCTGCAGGACGGGGGCGGGGCCGTGGCCGCGGTCACCGTGTACAACGCGGCGCCCGCCTGGGGCGTCACCGTGGGCGACGCGCTGGGGGTGCCGGACCCGCTGCTCACCCAGCACCTGCACCAGCACCAGGGACAGGTGAGCCCCGCCCACCGGGCCGGTCCGCGCCGGTTCGGACCGGTTCGGACCGGTTTGTGTCCCCCCCCTGTCCCTCAGACCTTCTCGTTCCTCGGCATCCGCGTCTCCTCCCCGCTCTGCCTCGTGGTCAACGGGAAGCGCCCGCCCGGCTCCGCCCTGGCCCCGCCCCGCCTGGCGCTGTCCAATCCCAGCGCGCCGCCCGAGCAGGCCACGCCCCCGGCGCGCGCTGACCACGCCTCCCACTCCCCACCCCGCGGGAAAGGGGGCGGAGCTTGGGGTAATAAAGGATTTGGGGTTTTGATTTGGGGAGTTGTGATTGGTGGAGGGGAGCGGGGGCCGCCATCTTGGATTTCCATATATGGGCGGTGCCATCTTGGATTGCTATATATGGGGGCCGCCATCTTGGATTGCCATATATGGGCAGTACCATCTTAGACTGCCATACATGGGCGGTGCCATCTTGGATTGCCATACATGGGTGGTGCCATCTTGGATTGCTATATATGGGGACCGCCATCTTGGATTGCCGCCATGTTGGGTGGGGACCAGGAACTCCTCCCATCCCCCCCTCACCCCCCCCAAAAAGACCCTTGGGGCAGGGGGGGGGGGTCTCGGTGCCCCTCCCCCACCCCCAGCAGCTTTTACAAACATCCGTCCTTTATTCATCGTCTCGAGGTATCAAAATTAACCGAGGGGAGGGGCAGGGGCTGGGGGAGGTGAGGGAGGGGCCATGTGAGAGAGAGAGAGAGAGAGAGAGAGGGAGAGAGGGGGGGGGGGGGACACGAAAAAGGGGCGGGCACCGAACTACGGAGGGCGCTGGGGGAGGGGCCACGACAGCACGAGCACGGTGGGGGAGGGGCGGGGCGGGGGCGGGGCCGGCGGGGGGGGGGAGGGGCTCAGGGCTCGTCCTCGCCGTTGGCGCTGTCCCGGTCGTCCTCCCCCTCCTCCGCCTCCTTCTCGTCCCCTTCAGCGACTCCAGCTGGGAACGGGGGAGGGGCACGGGGTCAGGGGGGGGGGGAGGGGCGGGGCGGCCCCTCCCCCCAACCTGGGCCCCGTTCCCCGCCCCCACACCCCTCCCCCCCCCGGCACCGGGCGGGGCTCTGTGTGTCTGGGGGGGAGGGGAGGGGTCAGTGCTCCGCGCTGGGCTGGCCCGGGGGGGTCCCCACCTGCTCGTCGCCCCTCTCCTCGGCCTCGTCGTCGTCCAGCAGGTCGCCCTCCTCGGCCGAGTCCTCGTTGCCGCCCTCGGCCTTGGCCCCGCTCGCCTCGTCCTTCTTGGAGCCGCTGCCGCCCTGCTCCTCCTCGGCCTTCTCGCTCTTGGCCTCTGCGGGGGGACGAGAGCCGGCGCTCAGCGGGTGCGAGGCAATTCAGGGCACGCACAGGGGTCACCGGGGGGGCGGAGCCTGAGGGGCGGGGGGCGGAGCCTGAGGGGATCCCGCCCCAGCGCCCCCGCTGCTCACTCTGCTCCCGCTCCAGCCGCTCCAAGCTCTCCAGCAGCGCGTCCACCTTGGCCTTGATCTGCCCCAGCTCCTTCTTGATGCTCTGCAGGTCGTCCCCTTTCACTGCGGGAAGGCCCCGGAGCCCCTCAGCACCGCGCTGGGGGCGTGGCCAGCGCCAGCTGGGGGGTGCCCCGCCCTATGGCCCCAGCCCCGCCCCCCAGCCTGCAGCCCCCCAGCATCCCCGGTTCCCATCCCTGGTTCCCATTCCCATTCTCCTTTCCCATCCCCTCTTCCTGTCCCCATCCCCATCCCCATCCCCAATTTCCCCATCCCCATTCCCCATCCCCATTCCCATTCCCATCCCCATCCCCATTCCCATTCCCATCCCCAAATCCCCAATCCCCATTCCCCAAATCTCCAATCCCCAATTTCCCCATCCCCATCCCCAAATCCCCATTCCCCATCCCAATTTCCCCATCCCCATCCCCATTCCCCAAATCCCCATTCCCAATTTCCCCATCCCAATTTCCCCATCCCCATTCTTCATGCCCCATATCCCAACCCCCCCATCCCCATCCCCCAAATCCCCCATCCCCCCAATCCCAATCCCCCCATCCCCGCAATCCCATCCCATCCCAGCCCCCTCCCCGCCCGGCAGGGCCCGTCCCGCACGTTTGCCGGATTTGGAGGAGGAGCCGCGCTGCCCGGATTTGCTGTTGAAGCTCTTGCCGCGCCGGGACGTGTTCCCGGAGACGCGCTGCCGCTTCGAGGGCACCACGGCGCGGGCGATGGGCGGCGGGGGCGGCACGCGGGCGGGGTAGCTGTACATCCTACGGCAACAGCGGGGGCTGGGCTGGACCGCGAGCCCCTGGCAGGGGGGAGGGGCGGGGGGGTGGGGGGTGGGGCGCTCCCTAACCCGCTCTGAACTGGTTTATACTGGTACCGGTCATAGTAGTCCCGCTGGAAGTCGTAGTCGAGGTCGAACGATGACCTGGGAGAAGGGTTGGGGGGGGCCAGAGGGGGATGTGTGGGAAGTGAGAGCCTGGAATGTTCCTGGGGAACCCCGCTCACACAACAAAGACCCCTGGGGGACACCCCAAAATCCCTCCAGACCACCCCCTCCCCTCCCCCAAAAATCCCCACAGGGAACCCCCCCTTGTCCCAAACCCCAGAATTCCCCCGGAATCACCTATGGGAACCCCCGGATTCCTCCCAGCACGGCCCAAATCCCCCCGAGCCCACCCAGCCAGGAGGCACGGACGCCCCAAGCCCGGTGTCCCCCAGGGTCCCCACCTGACGAGGGGGGACGGTGACGGGGGGGCGGGTACTGACCCGTACATCTCGGCCGCCGAGCGCTTCACCCCCGCCTTGCCCGGTTCACCTTCGGCTCGGCCGCCAGGTTGATGTCTGCGGGTCACAGCGGGCCCGTTGGAGCCGGGACAGGCTCCCCAGGGAGCGGGAATGACGCCGGGAAGGGAGGGGCAGGGACCCCGGGAATGGACGGGAGGGACCCGGGAATGGAGGGCAGGGACCCCGGGAATGGACGGGAGGGACCCCGGGAATGGAGGGCAGGGACCCCGGGAATGGAGGGCAGGGACCCGGGAATGGCAGGGAGGGACCCCGGGAATGGAGGGCAGGGACCCGGGAATGGACGGGAGGGACCCTGGGAATGGCAGGGAGGGACCCGGGAATGGAGGGGCAGGGACCCCGGGAATGGCAGGGAGGGACCCCGGGAATGGAGGGCAGGGACCCCGGGAATGGACGGGAGGGACCCGGGAATGGAGGGCAGGGACCCCGGGATTATGGACGGGAGGGACCTGGGAATGGCAGGGAGGGACCCTGGGAATGGCAGGGAGGGACCCGGGAATGGAGGGGCAGGGACCCCGGGAATGGCAGGGAGGGACCCTGGGAATGGAGGGGCAGGGACCCGGGAATGGACGGGAGGGACCATGGGAATGGACGGGAGGGACCCTGGGAATGGACGGGAGGGACCCTGGGAATGGCTCCCAAGTGACCCTGAAATAACTCTGGGAATAACTCCAGGAATGTCCAGGAGGGACCCCAGGAATGGCTCCCAAGTGACCCTGAAATAACTCCAGGAATGGACGGGAGAGACCCCAGGAATGGCTCCCAAAGGACCCAAAAGTGACCCCAAAAGTGACCCTGAAATAACTCCAGGAATGGCTCCCAGACAACCCCAAAAGTGACCCAAAAGTGACCCCAAAATAACTCGAGGAACGACCAGGAGGGACCCCGGGAACGGCTCCCAAAGGACCCAAAAGTGACCCTGAGATAACTCTGGGAATAACTCCAGGAATGGCCGGGAGGGACCCCAGGAATGGCTCTCGAAGGACCTGAAATAACTCCAGGAATGTCCAGGAGGGACCCCAGGAATGGCTCCCAAGTGACCCAAAAGTGACCCCAAAAGTGACCCCAAAATAACTCCAGGAACGGCTCCAGATGACCCAAAAGTGACCCCGAAATATCTCCAAGAATAACTCTGGGAATGGACAGGAGGGACCCCAAGAACGACTCCCTAAGGACCCAAAAGTGACCCCAAATAACTGGGAAAAATCAACCCAGGAATGACTCAAAACTGACCCCAAATATCTGCAGGAATGACCCCAGGAATGACCCCAAACTGACCCCAAATAACTGCAGAAATGACCCAAAACTGACCCCAAAATAACTGGGAAAAATGACCCCAGGAATGACCCCAAACTGACCCCAAATATCTGCAGGAATGACCCAGGAATGACCCCAGGAATGACCCCAGATAACTGCAGGAATGACCCCAGGAATGACCCCAGGAATGACCCAGATAACTGCAGGAATGACCCCAGGAATGACCCCAGATAACTGCAGGAATGACCCCAGGAATGACCCCAAAGTGACCCCAGGAATGACCCCAAAGTGACCCAGGAATGACCCAAAGTGACCCCAGGAATGACCCCAAAGTGACCCTGACCCGAGCTGAGCCCGGATCAGCAGAACCTGCCCAAGCGCGCTCTCCGGCTGAGCAGGAGCCCCAGGTGTGCCCAGGTGAGCTCACCTGCCCTGGGAACCCTGCTGCCCTCGGTAACCCCGCCTGGAGGGGCCATAAACCACCCCAGAGTGGCCGTAAATCACCATAAACCACCCCAGAATGGCCATGAATGACCCCAGAATGGCCATAAAATCACCATAAACTGCCCCAGAATGGCCATGAATGACCCCAGAATGATCATGAATCACCATAAACTACCCCAGAATGGCCATAAACCATCATAAACTGCCCAGAGTGGCCATGAATGACCCCAGAATGGCCATAAATCACCATAAACTGCCCCAGAATGGCCATAAATCACCATAAACCACCCCAGAATGGCCATGAATGACCCAGAATGGCCATAAATCACCATAAACCACCCCAGAGTGGCCATAAATCACCATAAACTGCCCCAGAATGGCCATAAATCACCATAAACTGCCCCAGAGTGGCCATGAATGACCATAAACTGCCCCAGAGTGGCCATGAATGACCATAAACTGCCCCAGAGTGGCCATGAATGACCATAAACTGCCCCAGAGTGGCCATGAATCACCATAAACTGCCCCAGAATGGCCATAAATCACCATAAACCACCCCAGAGTGGCCATAAATCACCATAAACTGCCCCAGAATGGCCATAAATCACCATAAACTGCCCCAGAGTGGCCATGAATCACCATAAACTGCCCCAGAGTGGCCATAAATCACCATAAACTGCCCCAGAGTGGCCATGAATGACCCCAGAGTGGCCATAAATCACCATAAACTGCCCCAGAGTGGCCATAAATCACCATAAACTGCCCCAGAGTGGCCATGAATCACCATAAACTGCCCCAGAGTGGCCATGAATCACCATAAACTGCCCCAGAGTGGCCATGAATCACCATAAACTGCCCCAGAGTGGCCATAAATCACCATAAACTGCCCCAGAGTGGCCTATGAATCACCATAAACTGCCCCAGAGTGGCCATGAATGACCCCAGAGTGGCCATAAATCACCATAAACTGCCCCAGAGTGGCCATAAATCACCATAAACTGCCCCAGAGTGGCCATGAATGACCCCAGAGTGGCCATAAATCACCATAAACCGCCCAGAATGGCCATGAGTGACCTCTGAGTGACCATGAGTGACCACTGAGTGACCCCTGAGTGCCCAGAGTGCCCCCTGAGTGACCATGAGTGACCCCAGAGTGCCCCCTGAGTGACCCCTGAGTGCCCAGAGTGCCCTGAGTGACCACTGAGTGACCCCTGAGTGCCCTGAGTGCCCCCCATGACCCACCTAGCACCTGGCCGGCGATCATGCGCCCGTCCTCTCCTGCCATGAGTGACCACAGTGACCCCTGAGTGCCCTGAGCGTCCCTGAGTGACCAGAGTGACCCCCAAGTGCCCTGAGTGACCCCTGAGTGCCCTGAGTGACCACAGTGACCCTGAGTGCCCTGAGCGTCCCTGAGTGACCAGAGTGACCCCCAAGTGCCCTGAGCGTCCCTGAGTGACCCTGAGTGACCAGAGTGACCCCCAAGTGCCCTGAGTGACCCTGAGTGCCCTGAGTATCCCTGAGTGACCAGAGTGACCCCCAAGTGCCCTGAGTGACTCTGAGTGACCCCTGAGTGCCCTGAGTATCCCTGAGTGACCAGAGTGACCCCCAAGTGCCCTGAGTGACTCTGAGTGACCCCTGAGTGACCCCCGAGTGCCCTGAGTGACCCTGAGTGACCCTGAGTGCCCTGAGTGACCCCTGAGTGCCCCTGAGTGACCCTGAGTGCCCCCGAGTGCCCCCCAATGCCCCCCCAGCGCCCCCCGTGACGCACCTAGCACCTGGCCGGCGATCATGCGCCCGTCCTCCCCGGCCACGGCGGCGCGGGCGTTGCGCTCGTTCACGTACTGCACGAAGGCGAAGCCCTTGTGCACGGAGCAGCCCACGATCTTGCCGTACTTGGCGAAGATGGCCTCCACGTCGCTCTTCTTCACCACCAGCGTGTTCAGGTTGCCGATGAAGACCCGCGAGTTGAGCGAGCGCGGGTCCGTCTTGTTGGTGACGTTGCTGGCCATGCTGCGCGGGCCTGGGGGGCACGGGGGGGGTCAGTGGGGGGTGGGGAGGGGTAAGAGGGGATGGGGTTAGCCTGGGGTTGGGAGGGGTGGGGTGGGACCAGCTGGGAGGGGGTAAAAACCACCTAAAAACGGCATGGGACCACCTGGGAGTGGGTAAAAACCACCCAAAAACAGCCTGGGACCACCTGGGAGTGGGTAAAAACCACCCAAAAAACGGGCTGGGACCACCTAAAAACGGACTGGAACCACCTAAAAACAGTCTGAGACCACCTAAAAAACGGCCTGGGACCACCCAAAAACGGACTGGGACCACCTAAAAAACAGCCTGGGACCACCTGGGAATGGGTAAAAAACCACCACAAAAAACGGGCTGGGACCACCTATAAAAACGGACTGGGACCACCTGGGAATGGGTAAAAAAACCACCCAAAAAACAGCCTGGGACCACCTTAAAAACGGCCTGGGACCACCTAAAAACAGCCTGGGACCACCTGGGAATGGGTAAAACCAGCATGGGACCACCCAAAAATGGCCTGGGACCACCTGGGAATGGGTTAAAACCAGCATGGGACCACCCAAAAATGGCCTGGGACCACCTGGGAATGGGTAAAAAACCACCCAAAAAACAGCCTGGGACCACCTGGGAGTGGGTAAAAACCACCCAAAACTGGCATGGGACCACCTAAAAAACGGCCTGGGACCACCTGGGAGTGGGTAAAAACCACCACCAAAAACAGCCTGGGACCACCTAGAAAACGACCTGGGACCACCTGGGAATGGGTAAAACCAGCATGGGACCACCCAAAAACGGACTGGGACCACCTAAAAACAGACTGGGACCACCCAAAAAACAGCCTGGGACCACCTGGGAATGGGTAAAAACCACCCAAAAACAGCCTGGGACCACCTAAAAACAGCCTGGGACCACCTGGGAGTGGGTAAAAACCACCCAAAAACGGGCTGGGACCACCTAAAAAACGGACTGGGACCACCTGGGAATGGGTAAAAACCACCCAAAAACAGCCTGGGACCTCCTGGGAATGGGTAAAAACCACCCAAAAACAGCCTGGGACCACCTAAAAAACAGCCTGGGACCACCTGGGAGTGGGTAAAAAACCACCCAAAACTGGCATGGGACCAGCAAAAAACCGGCCTGGCACCACCCAAAAACGGCCTGGGACCACCTGGGAATGGGTAAAACCAGCATGGGACCACCCAAAAAATGGCCTGGGACCACCTGGGAATGGGTAAAAACCACCCAAAAACAGCCTGGGACCACCTAAAAACGGACTGGGATCACCTAAAAACAGCCTGGGACCAGCCAAAAATCACCTGGAACCACCCAAAAACGGCCTGGGACCACCTAAAAAACGGCCTGGGACCACCAAAAAACAGACTGGGACCACCCAAAAACGACTGGACACAAAAACAGCCTGGGACCACCTAAAAAACGGCCTGGGACCACCTAAAAACGGCCTGGGACCACCCAAAAAACAGCCTGGGACCACCCAAAAACAGCCTGGGACCACCCAAAAAACGGCCTGGGACCACCTAAAAACGGCCTGGACCACCCAAAAAGTGCCTGGGACCACCTGGGAATGGGTAAAAACCACCAAAAACGGCCTGGGACCACCTAAAAACGGCCTGGGACCACTAAAAAACAGCCTGCTGGGACCACCAAAAAACGGCCTGGGACCACCCAAAAACAGCCTGGGACCACCCAAAAAACAGCCTGGGACCACCCAAAAACGGACTGGGACCACCCAAAAACGGCTGGGACCACCCAAAAACAGCCTGGGACCACTGGGAGTGGGTAAAAATAGCATGGGACCACCCAAAAAATGGCCAAAAATCACCCAAAAACAGCCTGGGACCACCTGGGAATGGGCAAAAACTGCATGGGACCACCTAAAAATCACCTGGGACCACCGAAAACCAGCCTGGAACCACCCAGAAATGGCCAAAAATGGCCTGGGAACCACCCAGAAATGGCCAAAACCCACCCAAAACAAGCCAAAAACCACCTGGGACCACCCAAAACGACCCAAAACCAGCCTGGGACCACCCAAAACCAGCCTGGGACCACCCAGAAATGGCCAAAAACCATCTGGAACACCAACACAAACCCAACCTGGAACCATCCAAAAACCGGCCTGGAACCATCCAAAAACGGCCAAAACCCACCCAAAAACTGCCTGGGACCCCCAAAAATCACCTGGGACCCCCCAAAAACTGACCAGAAATCACCTGGGACCCCCAAAAAATCACCCGGAGCCCCCAATTAGCATCTCATTAGCATACGCAGGCCCCGCCCTCCTCCCCCAGTACCTTCATTAGCAGATCCCACTAATGGCTGCCTGATTAATTAACCCGTGTCCATTAACGACCCCGCCTCCCCCAGCACTGCTAATTAGCAGTAATTAACCGCCCCGCCCACTAATTAAGGGCGTAATTAGGCAGACACGTGCCTCGTTATAATTATTTTAGCGCTGATTCATTAATTAATTAGGGCTGAGGGGCACCCGTGGCCTCTGGCTAATGAATTAACGACGCTAATTAGCGCTGTCAACCCTAATTAGCGGCGCTAATTAGCGCCGGGTCCCCCCTAACGAGGCGCTAATAAGCCTCCATTAGCGCTAATTTGCATATTAATGACGCTCCGCCTCTTACCGTGGGGGAGGGGCTCCGGTGGGGGGAGGGGCGTCCGTGGGTCGGCGGCGGCGATGGGGGGAGGGGCGTGGGGGGAGGGGGTGTGGCCAAAACGGGGGGGCGGGGCTTTGGTGGGGGGAGGGGAAGGAGGAGGAGGAGGGGGAGGGGCCAAACAGCCCCATGGGGAGGGGGGGAGGGGAAAAAAAAAAAAAAAAAAAAAAAAGGATGTAAAAATAAAAAATTAAAAAAAAAAAAAAATCAGGCAGGAAAACGACAATTGAAAAAAAAAATTAAAAATAAAAAATTAAAAAAAAAAAAAAAAGAATCCAAACCCCTCGAAACCCCTGAAAATGCGCACGGGGGGAGGGGCGGGGGGAGGGGCAGGGCCCCACCCCCTCCCTGTTCGCGTTGAGTTCGGTTTTATTTTTTTTTTTTTTTTTAGTTTTGGGGCCGTTTTGGGGCCAAACGGGGCAAATCCGGGGGGCGGGGGGGGGGAGGGGCCGTGTGGGAAAGCCCGGGTGGGGGGAGGGGTGGGGGGGAGGGGCCTGGGGGGCGGGGGGAGGGGCAAAACCCGCATCCTCGTGTTTTTGTTTTTTTTTTTTTTCCGTGGGGGGAGGAGCCGAGGGAGGAAAGGGGGGAAAAAAAAAAAAAAAAAAAACAAAAAAAAACAAAAAAAAAAAGGCAGGAAAACGTTGGAACTTACGGTCGCACGCCGGCTCAAAAAAAATCGCGCTGTGAACAAAAAAGAGACAAAAAAAAGGCAAATTGGGGGGCGGGGGGGGGGCCAGCGGGGGGAGGGGCGGCCCCTCCCCCACCTCCTCCCCCTTCCGCGCTCGGGCCCCCTCCCCAGCAGCGCCCCTCCCCCACCGCGACGAGCCCCTCCCCCCGGTCTCCCCCAGCGTGGTTTTCAAAAAAAAACCTCCAAAATTGGGCGGATTCGGCCCAAAACGGCGCCGGGGGGGTGGGGTGGGGGGAGGGGGGGGGTGGGGGGAGGAGGAGGAGGGGGGGAGGGGAGGGTCGGGGTGGGGGGAGGGGCCGGCTCCGGTCGCACCTCCTGGGCCCTGTGGAAGGAGAGAAGGTTGAGCGACCCCTCCCCCCCCCCCAGCCCCCTCCCCCACCCCACCCCCCCCCCGAAATCGGGGGGCGCCCCCCCCCCACCCCCACCCCTTCCCCCCCTCGGGATGGGGGAGGTGAGGAAATGACGGGAGGACGGGGAAACCCAAAGATGCTTTGGGACCAAAGAAAAAAAAACAAAATTGGATTTGGGGACTTGGCGGCACTCGGGGTGTTTGGGGGAGAAACGGAGAATTTGGGGAGTCGGGGATAAAAACGCCTTAAACGTTCTGATTTATCCTTTAAAAAAAAAAAAACCCAAAATGGGAGACAAAACTGAGACACGGAGCTGAGCCGGGAGGAGCCCGAGGCTAACGGGGAAATTTGGGGGGGATGATGGAATTTGGGAATTGGGCACGGAACAGTGGGACAGAATCCGGGGGGGGATTCTGGGCACCGAGGAGCTGGAACCCGAGGGGATCTGGGGAGCTCCTGACTGGAGAGAGCTCGGGAATTCGGATCCTTAAAAACCGGGAGAGGAGAAGAGAGGGGGCACAGGAGAATGGGCTCAGAGACCCCCAAACCCCAGGGGTTTGCACTCCACGCTTTAACGGGAGCAATGAATCCCAATGTGCGGGAAAAGAGAAATTCGGGAATCGGGCGGCGAGGCTGGGCGGGGCGGGGCGGGCACAGCCCCTCGGAGCCGGTAATTAAAGCCTCGATGTTTAATTAAGTTTAATTAGAGCCTTAAAGGCTTTCAGTGCACCCCGAGAAGTGCGCGCTGGCCACGCCCCGTAAGACTGGCCACGCCCCCTGTGAAACTGCCCCCGCCCCGTATGAATGGCGACTCCCCTGTGGAACTGGCCCCGCCCCCTGTGGAACTGGCCCCGCCTCCGTATGAATGACCCCGCCCCCGTAGGCTGGCCACGCCCCCGCGCGGTGTCGCCCCGCCCCTCGCGGCTTTATTTCTTTTTAAAGCGCGTTAATTAGCGCCTCGGTGATTAGCCGCGGGCGTTAATTACGCCTATAAGAGCGCGTTATACACTCCCGTGAGCCCCCGGCGCCGCTAATTAGGGGCAGCCCCGCGCACGAGGCGTTAATTAGCGCTGGAGGCCAGGCCACGCCCCCCCAAGGGGGTCAACCCCGCCCCCGCAAGGTTAATCAAATGCGGAGGGATTTAATTAACCCGCTAATGAGGCAAACACGACCCCCCACCCCCCCCCCCAAACCCAACCCAAGCGAACCCCGGGCCCAACCCGCGCCTCTCCCGCGGGGCTGAGGCCGCCCCCGGGCTGAGGTTAATTAACGGCCTCCGAGAGGTTAATTAGCAGCCTCCGCCGGGGCTAATTACCGCCCGCGAGGGTTAATGAGCTTTTAACGGGGCCGGGCCCCGCCCACCGGGGCTCTGACCCCGCCCCTCCCCTCACGGCCCTGAGGGGGCGGCCTCCCCCCCCCCCCCCCCCCTCCCCTTTTCCCGCCTCGCTCCCTCACGCGCCGCCGCCATCTCCGCCCCCCTTCCCCTCACCGCACCGCCGCTTCCCCCGCCATCAGCCGCCCTCTCGGGACCCCCGGGACCCGCCGGGACGAGCCGGGGCCTCCCCCGCTGCCCCTCCACCGCTCCGGGCACCGCTGCGCTCCCGCCGCCGCCGCCGCCGCTTCCTCCGGGGGCTGAGCACAAAATGGCGCCCGCGCCGCCCTCAGCGCCGCGAGAAGCGCCGGGCCCGCCCCCGCCGCGCCGTACCGGGCGCTGATTGGCCGGCCGCGCCGTCAATCTAACCGCGAACCAATGGGCGAGCGGAGAACGCCGCTACGCGAGAGGGAGGGAGCGGCTCCGGGCCGGCCTCGGTCACGCAGCCCCCCCTCGCGGCGCTGATTGGCTGCGGCCGCCGTCAATTCCCGCCGCTCCGCCAATCACCAGCGAGCGCCCGCCCGAAGAGCCCGCCCCGCACTGCCATTGGCTGCAGCGGAGAGGCGGAGCCCCCGGGGGGCTCAACGCCGGCTCTGATTGGGCGAGAAGAGCCTAGAGCGCGGCGCGATTGGCTGGCGGCGCCGTCAATCACGCGCGAGGGGGCGTGGCCAGGCCGGCTCCCGGTTGGCGCTGTCCGGGGCGATTTAAACCGGGCTGGATTCAATCCCAAATTCCACATTTTTTTCCCCATTTTCCCCCCTTATTTTTCCCAATTTCTCCCCGTTTTTCTCCATCTCCCCACCCCCTCCCGCTATTTTTCTAATTCCCGCCCGTTTTTCCCCAATTATCCCCCTATATTCCAATTTTTTGTCCGTTTTTTTGCCCATTTTTCCCAATCCTGGGGCGCAAGAATTCCCGTTTGGGTTAGAAAACCTTAAAAAAACGAGAATTTTATTGAACTTTTGGAAAAGAGCCACGTGTTGGGGGGGTTGGGTGGGGAAGGGGAGGCCCCAAAATAGGGAGAATTCCCCCAAAAAGCGGGGGACCCCCCCATAAATACAGAAAATAAAAAGAAAAAAAAAAAAACAAGGAAAAAAAAACAAAAAAAAGGAATTTTGGGGAATTTTTTTTTTTTTGGGGGGGGGGGGGGAAATTTGGCCCCGGTTTTTTTTTTATTTTTGGGGGGTGGGTGGGGAAAAAAACGGCCGGAAATTTGAATCCAAAAACTTCAGGAAAAAAAAAATAATAATTAAAAAAACCCCAAAAATCCGGCAGGGAGGGAGGGGGGAGAAAAAAACCCCAAAATCCCGGGAAAATGACCCAAAATTATAAGGGAGCCCCCTGGGATTCCACCCCAAAAATCACCAAAAAAAAAATTCTTCCCCCCCCCACTCTCCCCCAAAAAAAAAAAAATTCGGGAAACTCGGTGGGATTTCCCCCTCCCCCCACCCCAAAGTAAATCCCAAAATCCACGGGAATCGCCCCAAAATTCCCAAAAAAAATAAAAAATAAGGGGGAGGGGGGGGAAAACCCCCCGAGGAAAAAAATCCCACCCCGAAAATTTTGGGGAGGGGGGAGAAAAAAAAAAAAAAAAAAAAAAAAAAAGGGCGAAAATCGGGAATTTTTGGGTTTTTTTTGTTTTTTTTTTTGGGAAAAGAAGGGATTTGGGATTTGGGATGGGGGAGGGGGGTCCCCCCATTACTTCCTCTTTTTTTTGGGGGGGGTGGGGCGGCCCCGGCCGGGGGGGCCCTTGCGCTTGCGACCCCGACCCCGCTCCTCCTCCTCCTCGTACTGGCTCTCCCGGTCAGCTGGGGAGGGAAAAAACCGGGAAAACCGGGAATGACGGGGGGGAAAAATAGGGGGAATGCTGGGGGGGATAATGGGGGAAAAATGGGAATGAGGGGGGGGAAAACGGGGGAATGATGGGGGGATAATGGGGGAAAATGGGAATGAGGGGGGGGGAAAACGGGGGAATGATGGGGGGGATAATGGGAAAAAAACCGGGAAAAATGGGAATGAGAGGGGGGAAAAATAGGGGGAATGATGGGGGGATAATGGGAAAAAACACGGGGGAAAAATGGGAATGAGGGGGATAATGGCAATGATGGGAATGATGGGGGGGGAATGGGAATGATGGGAATATGGGGAATAATGGGGGGGATAATGGGGGGGGGATAATGGGGATAATGGGATAATGGGGGGAAATGGGAGAGATGGGGGAAAATGGGAAAAAATGGGGGGAAAAATGGGGGGAAATTGGGAATGATGGGAAAAAAAAGGGGGGGAAAATGGGAATGATGGGGGGGGAAATGGGAATGATGGGGGGGAAATGAAGGGAAAATGGGGATAATGGGGGGAATAATGGGAGAGATGGGGGGGAAAATGGGAAAAAATGGGGAATTCCAGGGAAAAAATGGGGAGAAATGGGTGAATAATGGGGGAATAATGGGGGATTCCAGGGAAAAAATGGGAAAAAAATGGGAATAATGGGGAAATAATGGGGAGAAATGGGGAAATAATGGGGGAATAATGGGGAATTCCAGGGAAAAAAATGGGGAGAAATGGGGAAATAATGGGGAAAAATGGGGGAAAATGGGGGAGGATGTGGGGAAAATCCAGGGAATTTGGGGAATTCCCAGGGGGATTTAAGGGGAAATCCGGGGGAATATTGGGGGAATTTTAGGGGGGAAATCTAGGGGAATCCAGGGGAATCATGGGGGAATTGGGGAAAATCCAGGGGATTTAGGGGGGAATCCCGGGGAATCCAGGGATCTGGGGGAAATCCCGGGGGAGTTTAGAGGGAAATCCAGGGGGAAATCCTGGGGGTTTTGGGGGATCCCGGGGAAAATCCTGGGGGAATCCCAGGGGAATTGGGGGAAATCTCGGGGAGATTTAGGGGGAAAATCCCGGGGGAATCCGGGGGATCTGGGGGGAATCCGGGGAATCCCAGGGATTTGGGGGAAATCCGGGGAATCCCAAGGGGATTGGGGGAAATCCTGGGGGAATCCTGGGGGAATCCCAGGGGGAATCCGGGGATTTGGGGGAAATCCTGGAGGGAATCCTGGGGGAATCCGGGATTTGGGGGAAATCCTGGGGGAATCCTGGGGGAATCCCAGGGGATCCCAGGGATTTGGGGGAAATCCTGGAGGGAATCCAGGGATCCTGGGGGAATCCAGGGGGGAATCCTGGGGAATCCGGGGGAATCCCAGGGGATTTGGGGGAAATCCTGGGGGAATCCTGGGGGAATCCCAAGGGATTTGGGGGAAATCCTGGGGGGAATCCCGGGGGAATCCCAAGGGATTTGGGGGAAATCCTGGGGGGAATCCTGGGGGAATCCCAGGGGGAATCCCGGGATTTTTCTCCCGACCTTTCCGAGCCTCCTCCTCCAGCTCGTCCCAGTCCTTGCCGCTCTCCTCCTCACTGCCCAGGGAATCCTTGGAATACTCTGGGGGGAAAAAAAAACAGGGAAAAATGGGAAAAGAAACGGGAAAGGGAGAGGGGAAAAACGGGGGAAACAACAGGAAAAACAGAGAAAACAGGGAAAAAAACGGGAAAAAACGGGAAAAACAGAGAGGAAAAAGAGAGAGGAAAAACAAGTGGGGATTGCGGGGGCCAGGTGTGCCAGGTGTGTCAGGTGTATCCAGGTGTATCCCAGGTGTGCAGGGTGTCAGGTGTCCAGGTGTGTAGGTGCCCAGGTGTGCCCAGGTGTATCCCAGGTGTGCCCAGGTGGTCCAGGTGTATCCCAGCTATCCCCAGGTGTATCCCCGGTGTGCCCAGGTGTATCCCAGGTGTGCCCAGGTGTATCCCAGCTGTCCCAGGTGTATCCCAGCTGTCCCAGGTGTATCCCAGGTGTCCCAGGTGTATCCCAGGTGTCCCCAGTGTCCAGGTGTATCCAGCTATCCCCAGGTGTTCCCAGGTGTATCCCAGGTGTCCCTACGTGTATCCCAGGTGTGCCCAGGTGTCCCAGCTGTCCCCAGGTGTATCCAGCTATCCCAGGTGTCCCAGGTGTATCCCAGGTGTCCCTACGTGTATCCCAGGTGTGCCCAGGTGTATCCAGCTGTCCCAGGTGTATCCAGCTATCCCCAGGTGTTCCAGCTGTCCCAGGTGTATCCAGCTATCCCCTGGTGTATCCCAGGTGTGCCCAGGTGTACCCCAGGTGTCCCCAGGTGTGCCCACCTGACTCCTCGGCCTCAGAGGAGTAATCCTCGTCACTGTCCTCCTCCTCCTCCTCATCCTCCTCCGAGGGGTTGAAGGTCTCGTCCTCCAGCTCCGACTCCGACTCGCCCGGCTCCGCCTCCGAGCCCTGCCCAGGTGAGCGCCCCCAGGTGAGGGGGGCGGGGCCACAGGTGTGCGGGTGTGCCCCAGGTGTGCCCAGCTGATCCCAGGTGTGTGGGTGTGACCTGGCGTGCCTCAGGTCCCCCCAGGTGCCCCAGGTTAGTGCCCAGGTGTGCCCCCCAGGTGCTCCCAGATGTCCCCCAGGTGTGCCCACTTATTACCCAGATGCCCCAGGTACCCCCAGGAATGCCCCAGGTGCCCCCAGGTACCCGCAGATGCCCCAGGTGCCCCCAGGTGTGCCCAGGTGCCCCCAGGTGTGCCCAGGTGCCCCAGGTGTGCCCACTCTTTACCCAGTTTCCCCCAGATTCCCCCAGGTACCTCCAGATTGCCCCCAGTTCCCCCCCAGGTGTGCCAGGTGCCCCAGGTGCCCCCCAGGTGTGCCCAGGTGCGGCCAGGTACCTCCCCCTCGGGCTCCAGGAAGGACCAGCCGCCCTGCTCGAAGAATCCCTCGGGATCGTCCACGATCGTCTTCATGATCTTGGTCCAGTTCAGCGACTGCACGCCCTCCGTGTACTTCAGGTCACACGAGCTGCAGCGGCACAGTGAGACACGGTGAGACACAGGTGGGAACAGGGAGACACAGGTGAGACACAGGGAGACACAGGGGAGACACAGGTGGGACACAGGTGGGACACAGGGGAGACACAGGGGAGACACAGGTGGGACACAGGTGGGACACAGGGGAGACACAGGGGAGACACAGGGGAGACACAGGTGGGACACAGGGGAGACACAGGTGAGACACAGGTGGGACACAGGTGGGACACAGGTGGGACACAGGGGGACACAGGGGAGACACAGGTGAGACACAGGTGGGACACAGGGGAGACAGGGGAGACACAGGTGAGACACAGGTGGGACACAGGTGGGACACAGGGGAGACACAGGGGGAAGGGAGACACAGGGAGACACAGGGAGACACAGGGGAGACACAGGTGGGACACAGGTGGGACACAGGGGAGACACAGGGGAGACACAGGGGAGACACAGGTGGGACACAGGTGAGACACAGGTGAGACACAGGGAGACACAGGGGAGACACAGGGAGACACAGGTGGGACACAGGTGGAGACACAGGTGGAGACACAGGTGGGACACAGGGGAGACACAGGTGAGACACAGGGAGACACAGGTGGGACACAGGTGGGACACAGGTGGGACAGGGGAGACACAGGTGGGACAGGGGAAAGGAGGACAGGGGAGACAGGGGAGAACAGGGAGAACAGGTGGACAAGTGGGACAGTGGACAGGGGAGAGGCAGGGGAGACAGGGAGAGGACAGGTGAGACAGGTGGGACAGGTGAGACAGGGAGACAGGTGAGACACAGGTGGAGACACAGTGGGAACAGTGGAGAACGGGAGAGGCAGGGGAGGACAGGAGAGACAGGTGAGAGACAGGTGGGACAGGTGAGAGACAGGTGGGACAGGTGAGACAGGTGAGGGACAGGTGAAGGACAGGTGAGGGACAGGTGAGGACAGGTGAGGACAGAGGAGGGACAGGTGAGACAGGTGAGATGGACAGGGAGACAAGTGAACAGTGAGACGGTGAACAGGTGAGGCACAGTGGGACAAGTGAGGGACAGGCGAGACAGGTGAGAACAGGTGAGGCACAGGTGGGACAGGTGAGGGACAGGTGAGACAGGTGAGGACAAGTGAGGGACAGGAGAGGCAGGTGAGGCACAGGGAAACAGAGCTTGGAAAATCCCTAAAAAAACCCCAAAAAATCCCCAAAAATCCCTAAAAAAATTAAAAAAAATTCCAAAAATTCAAAAAAAATCCCAAAATAATCCTAAAAAAATTCAAAAAAAAAAAAAAAAAAAATCCTAAAAAAATTCAAAAAAAATGCAAAAAAAAAAAAAATCCGAAAAAAATCCTAAAAAAATTCAAAAAAAATCGTAAAAAATTGAAAAAATATCCCAAAAAAATAAAAAAAAAAAAAGGAAAAAAAAAATCGAAAAAAAATCCAAAAAAATTAAAAAAAAATCCGAAAAAAATTTTAAAAAAAATCCTAAAAAATTGAAAAAAAATCCAAAAAAATCCAAAAAAATTCAAAATAATAATAAAAAAAAAAATCCTAAAATAAAAAAAATCCTAAAATAATTAAAAAAAAATCCAAAAAAATCTTGAAAAAAAATCGAAAAAAATCCAAAAAAAGTCAAAATAAAATCCGAAAAAAAATCTAAAAGAAAATCCTAAAAAATTGAAAAAAATTCCCCAAAAAATCCAAAAACATTCCAAAAAAATCCGAAAAAATTCCAAAAAAATTTAAAAAAAACCCCCAAAAAATTGAAAAAAAAATCCCCAAAAAATCCTAAAAAAATGGAAAAAAAATCCGAAAAAAATCCAAAAAAAATTCAAAAAAAATCCGAAAAAAATCCTAAAAAATCCTCAAAAAATCCCAAAAAATCCCAAAAAAATCCCCCCAAGCCCCCGAAGCCCCCGAAGCCCCCTGCCCCCCCCGTGGCGGGCGCTGACTTGAGCCACTCCTTGATGGGGTCGAGCGAGGCCACGGGGATGGCGTTGATCATGGTGACCTTGCGCGCGTAGTCCTTGTAGACGATGACCAGGTCGAAGTTCTTCAGGTGGAACTGCACGCGCTCGAAGTGGATCAGCTCCACCTCGTCCAGCGTCACCACGAAGGGCGGCTGCAACGCGTGGGGGAGCACCTGAGTGTACCTGGATACACCTGCGGGGCACCTGAGTGTACCTGGATACACCTGGGGGCACCTGAGTGTACCTGGATACACCTGGGGGGCACCTGAGTGTACCTGGATACACCTGCGGGGCACCTGAGTGTACCTGGATACACCTGGGGGGCACCTGAGTGTACCTGGATACACCTGCGGGGCACCTGAGTGTACCTGGATACACCTGCGGGGCACCTGAGTGTACCTGGATACACCTGAGTGTACCTGGATACACCTGCGGGGCACCTGAGTGTACCTGGATACACCTGCGGGGCACCTGAGTGTACCTGGATACACCTGAGTGTACCTGGATACACCTGCGGGGCACCTGAGTGTACCTGGATACACCTGGGGGGCACCTGAGTGTACCTGGATACACCTGCGGGGCACCTGAGTGTACCTGGATACACCTGCGGGGCACCTGAGTGTACCTGGATACACCTGCGGGGCACCTGAGTGTACCTGGATACACCTGCGGGGCACCTGAGTGTACCTGGATACACCTGGGGGGCACCTGAGAGCACCTGAGTACACCTGAGTGTACCTGGATACACCTGCGGGGCACCTGGGGGCACCTGAGTACACCTGAGTGTACCTGGATACACCTGCGGGGCACCTGGGGCACCTGAGTACACCTGAGTGTACCTGCGGGGCACCTGGGGGCACCTGAAGTACACCTGAGTGTACCTGGATATACCTGGGGGGCACCTGAGAGCACCTGAGGTACACCTGAGTGTACCTGGATACACCTGCGGGGCACCTGAGTGTACCTGGATACACCTGCGGGGCACCTGGGGGCACCTGAGTGTACCTGCGGGGCACCTGAGAGCACCTGAGTACACCTGAGTGTACCTGCGGGGCACCTGGGGGGCACCTGAGTACACCTGGGGGGCACCTGAGAGCACCTGAGTACACCTGAGTGTACCTGCGGGGTACCTGCGGGCACCTGAGAGCACCTGAGTACCTGCGGGGTACCTGCGGGTACCTGAGAGCACCTGAGTGTACCTGGGGGCACCTGAGTACACCTGGGGGGCACACCTGAGTGTACCTGCGGGTACCTGGGGGCACCTGAGAGCACCTGAGTGTACCTGGGGGCACCTGAGTACACCTGGGGGGCACACCTGAGTGTACCTGCGGGGTACCTGAGTGTACCTGAATACACCTGGGGGGCACCTGAGAACACCTGGATACACCTGGGGGGCACCTGAGTGTACCTGGGGGGCACCTGAGTACACCTGGGACACACCTGAGTGTACCTGGATACACCTGGGGGGCACCTGAGAGCACCTGAGTACACCTGAGTGTACCTGGATACACCTGCGGGGCACCTGGGGGCACCTGAGTACACCTGAGTGTACCTGGATACACCTGCGGGGCACCTGGGGGCACCTGAGTACACCTGAGTGTACCTGCGGGGCACCTGGGGGCACCTGAGTACACCTGAGTGTACCTGGATATACCTGGGGGGCACCTGAGAGCACCTGAGTACACCTGAGTGTACCTGGATACACCTGCGGGGCACCTGAGTGTACCTGGATACACCTGCGGGGCACCTGGGGGCACCTGAGTGTACCTGCGGGGCACCTGAGAGCACGTGAGTACACCTGAGTGTACCTGCGGGGCACCTGGGGGGCACCTGAGTACACCTGGGGGGCACCTGAGAGCACCTGAGTACACCTGAGTGTACCTGCGGGGTACCTGCGGGCACCTGAGAGCACCTGAGTGTACCTGCGGGGTACCTGCGGGTACCTGAGAGCACCTGAGTGTACCTGGGGCACCTGAGTACACCTGGGGGGCACACCTGAGTGTACCTGCGGGTACCTGGGGGCACCTGAGAGCACCTGAGTGTACCTGGGGGCACCTGAGTACACCTGGGGGGCACACCTGAGTGTACCTGCGGGGTACCTGAGTGTACCTGAATACACCTGGGGGCACCTGAGAACACCTGGATACACCTGGGGGGCACCTGAGTGTACCTGGGGGGCACCTGAGTACACCTGGGACACACCTGAGTGTACCTGGGTACACCTGGGGGGCACCTGAGTACAACTGGGACACATCTAAGTACACCTGGGAATACCTGGGGACAGCTGAGACACAGCTGAGTACACCTGGGACACACCTGGGGGTCCCTGTCCCCACCTGGGGTCCCTAAGGACACACCTGTCCCACACCTGTCCCACCTGGGGGTCCCTGAGGACACACCTGGGGTCCCTAAGGACACACCTGTCCCCCCCCTGCCCCCCCTGCCCCACACCTGTGCCCCAGGTGTGCCCACGTACCCACTCGGTGCAGTTCACCAGGCGCTGCTGTGGGCTGCAGCAGGCACGTGCTCCGGTACGGGGCGCCGTTGAACCTGCCCGAAAAACATGCAACTAAACCCCAAAACCGCCAAAATCACCCCAAATCACCCCCAAATCACCCCAAAATCATCAAAATCCCCCAAAATCACCCCAAATCACCCCCAAATCACCCCAAAATCATCAAAAATCACCCCCCAAATCACCCCAAAACCCAAAATCACCCCAAAATCACCCAAAATCACCCCAAAATCATCAAAATCACCCCAAATCACCCCAACAATCACCCCAAAATCACAAAATCACCCCCAAATCACCCCAAAATCACCCCAAAACCCAAACAATCACCCCAAAAACACCCCAAAACACCCAAAATCACCCACAAAATCACCAAAACCCCAAAATCACAAAATCACCCCACAAAATCACCCCAAAATCACCCCAAAATAAAACCCCAAAATCACCCCAAACAAAACCCAAAACCCCAAAATCACCCACCAAAATCATCAAAATCACCCCAAATCACCCCAAAATCATCAAAATCACCCAAATCACCCCAAATCATCAAAATCACCCCAAAATCCACCCCAAAATCATCAAAATCACCCCCAAATCACCCCAAAAAACGCCCCCAAATGACCCCAAAAACGCCAAAATCACCCCAAATCACCCCAAAATCACCCCAAAACCGCCAAAATCACCCCCAAATCACCCCAAAAACGCCAAAATCACCCCCAAATCACCCCAAAATCATCAAAATCACCCCAAAAACGCCAAAATCACCCCAAAATCATCAAAATCACCCCAAAATCACCCCAAAAACGCCAAAATCACCCCAAAAATTACAAAATCACCCCAAAATCACCCCAAAATCACCCCAAAAAACGCCAAAATCACCCCAAAATCATCAAAATCACCCCAAAATCACCCCAAAATCACCCCCAAATCACCCCAAAATCCAGGGGGAGAAAACGGCAAAAACTGAGGAGAGAGAGGGGAAAATGGGGGAAAAATCCCCAAAAAAATGGGGAGAAAGAACCCAAAAATGGGTGAAAAAACCCCCAATTTTTTCCTGATATTTTTCCCGATTTTTTCCTGATTTTTCCCCGTTTTTTCCCCATTTTTTTGCTGATTTTCCCCCAATTTTTTCCCGTTTTTTTCCCCGATTCCTTCCCGTTTTTTCCCAATTTTTTGCCAATTTTTTGCCAATTTTCCCCCGATTTTCCCCCAATTTTTCCCCTATTTTTTCCCGATTTTCCCCCGACTTTTCCCCGATTTTTCGCAATTTTTTCCTGATTTTCCCCCAATTTTTTCCCGATTTTCCCCCATTTTTCCCTGATTTTCCCCATCTTTCCCCAATTTTTCCCCCATTTTCCCCCGATTTTCCCCATTTTTCCCCCGATTTTCCCCCATTTTCCCCCAATTTTTCCCAATTTTCCCCCCATTTTTCCCCCGATTTCCCCCCATCTTTCCCCGATTTTCCCCCCATTTTTCCCCCGATTTCCCCCCCATCTTTCCCCGATTTTCCCCCATTTTTCCCCATTTTTCCCCCGATTTTCCCCCCATTTTCCCCCGATTTTCCCCCATTTTTCCCCCGATTTTCCCCCATTTTCCCCCGTTTTTTTCCCAGTTTTTCCCGTTTTTTCCCCCCACACTCACCCCAGCTCCCGGAAGGGCACCTCGAACTCCAGCTCCTCCTTGGTCAGCGCCTCCACCTTCTCGATGAAGTTCTTGAAGGCTGTTTTCAGCTTGTGCCGCATCTCCCGCTCCATCTGGGACCCCAAAATCCCGGGAAATCACCCCAAAGATTCCGTGGGAATGCCCCCAAAATTCAGGGACACGACCCAAAAAAACCCCGGGGAAAAAAAAAGCAAAAAACCAAGGAAATGACCCTAAAAAATCTCATTTATTTCCCATTTTTAATCCCACGTTTGGTTCCATCTGGGACCCCAAAATCCCGGGAAATCACCCCAAAAATTCCATGGGAATGGCCCCAAAATCCAGGGAAAGGACCCAAAAAAAAACTCATGGAAAAAACCCCAGAATCAGGGAGATGACACAAAAAAAAATTTCATTTATTTCCTAAAATTCCCGAGTTTCGCTCCATATTTCCCAAAATCCACGGAAATCACCCCAAAAATTCCTAAAATCCCTAAGAAATCCCTAAAAAATCCCTAAAAAATCTCAAAAAATCCCTAAAGTATCCCTAAAATATCCCTAAAAAATCCCTAAAAAATATCCCTAAAAAACCCCTAAAAATCCCTAAAAAAATTAAAAAAAAACCCCCGAAAAAAAAATCCCTAAAAATCCCTAAAAAATCCCAAAAAAATCTGTAAAAAACCCCCTAAAAATCCCTAAAAAATCCCAAAAAAATTCAAAAAAAATCCCTAAAAAATTTTAAAAATTCAAAAAAAAAAAAAAAACCTAAAAAACCGTAAGAAATCCCAAAAAATTCCTAAAAATCCCTAAAAGAATTTTAAAAAATTAAAAAAAAACGCCAAAAAAATCCCTTTAAAAAATCCCTAAAAAAACCCTAAAAAATCCCTAAAAATCCGTAAAAAATCCCTAAAAACCCTAAAAAACCCCTAAAAAAACCCTAAAAAATCTCAAAAAAATCCCTAAAAAAATTAAAAAAATTAAAAAAAAATCCGAAAAAAAATCCCTATAGAAACCTAAAAAATTAAAAAAACCCCTAAAAAACCCTAAAAAAACCCCTAAAAATCCCCAAAAAATCCAAAAAAAATCCGAAAAAAAACCCCTAAAAAATCTCCAAAAAACCCCTAAAAAAAATTTTCAAAATTTTTTAAAATAATCCCCAAAAAACCCCCCGAAAAATCAAAACCGCGAAAAAAAAATCCGTAAAAAATGTCTAAAAACCCCTAAAAAATCCCTAAAAAAATCGTTAAAAAACCCCTAAAAAAAAATATTAAAAATTTAAAAAAAATCCCCAAAAAACCCCCCGAAAAATCAAAACAAACCGCGAAAAAAATCCGTAAAAAATCTCTAAAAACCCCTAAAAAATCCCTAAAAAAATCTGAAAAATATCGCTAAAAAATCCCTAAAAATCCCTAAAAAACCCCTAAAAAATCCCCAAAAAACCCCTAAAAAATTTAAAAAAATCCCTTAAAAATTAAAAAAAATCCGAAAAAAAATCCCTAAAAAACCCTAAAAAATTCAAAAAAACCCTAAAAAATCCTAAAAAATCCCAAAAAAATCCCTAAAAAATCCCCAAAAAACCCCTAAAAAAAATATTAAAAATTTTTAAAAAATCCCCAAAAAAACCCCCGAAAAATCAAAACGAACCGGGAAGAAAAATCCGTCAAAAATGCGAAAGTCGCGGGGCTGGCGCGTGGAAAGCACGAGGGGGTTCTGGAACGTTCTGGGGGGTTCTGGGTGGGTTTTGGGGGGTTTTGGGGGGTCCCCGAGCCCACCTGCTCGGCGTACAGGTCGTCACGGTCGTGCATGTGCTGGTGCTTGCCCAGGTCCGTGGTGATCTCGCCCACCTCCGTGTAGAACTGCACGTCCGTGTGCCGCTTCTTCCCGAACATGATGGCGTTCTGGGATAAGGGGGGATACAAAAAAAAAATGGGAATTAGGGGGGGGTTAAGGGGGGCAGGGTGGGGGTTGTGGGGGTGTTGGGAAAATCAGGGGGTTCGGCTTGGAATGGCAGGATTTGAGCCCCAAAATCCCGGGATTTCAACCTGAAATCTCAAGATTTCAAACCTAAATCCGGGGATTCTAACCCCAAATCCGGGGATTCTAACTCCAAATCCGGGATTCTAACTCCAAATCCGGGATTCTAACCCCAAATCCGGGGATTCTAACCCCAAATCCGGGGATTCTAACCCCAAATCCAGGGATTCTAACCCCAAATCCGGGGATTCTAACCCCAAATCAGGGGATTCTAACCCCAAAATCCAGGGATTCTAACCCCAAATCAGGGGATTCTAACCCCAAAATCCGGGGATTCTAACCCCAAATCCGGGGATTCTAACTCCAAATCCTGGGATTCTAACCCCAAATCCTGGGATTCCAACCCCAAAAGTCTCAAGATTTCAAACCTAAATCCTGGGATTCTAACCCCAAATCCTGGGATTCCAACCCCAAAAGTCTCAAGATTTCAACTCCAAATCCCGGGATTCCAGTCCGAAATCTCAAAATTCCAACCCAAAATCCCGGGATTCCAGCCCTAAATCTCAGGATTCTAGCCCAAGATCCTGGGATTCCAACCCTAAATCCCAGGTTTTCAACCCCAAATCCTGGGAGTCCAGCCCAAAATCCCAGGATCCCAACCTGAAACCCCAGGACTCCAACCCCAAAATCGCAAAGTTTCTCCCCCAAATCCCAAGTTTCTCCCCAATCCCCACGGATTTTCCCCCAATCCCCATGGATTTTCCCCCAATCCCGAGTTTTCCCCAATCCCCCTGGATTTTTCCCCCAAATCCCAAGTTTTCCCCCAAAATCCCGAGTTTCTCCCCCAAATCCCAAGTTTTTCTCCAAATCCCGTTTCTCCCCCAAATCCCGAGTATTCCCCAATCCCAAGTCTTTCCCCCCAATCCCCCTGGATTTTCCCCCAAATTCCTGAGTTTTCCCCCCAAATCCTGAGTTTTTCCCCCAACCCCCCTGGATTTTCCCCCCATAATCCCGAGTTTCTCCCCCAAAATCCCGAGTTTTTCCCCCAAATCCCGAGTTTTCCCCAATCCCCCTGGATTCTCCCCCCAAATCCCGAGTGTTTTCCCCCGGATCCCGAGTTTTCCCCCCAATCCCGGGGCACCTTGAGGTGGAAGTGCAGCACGATGATCATCTCGCCGTCGCAGGGCTGGAACACGGCGTGCTTGATGTTGTTGTACAGGATGTCCACCTTGTCCCCCGCACCGAGGTGAAACGGAACCCTGCGGGGCGGGAGCGAGCCCGGAATCCAGGGAGACCGACCCAGAATCCGTGAAAACCACCCCCACATCCAGGGAGACCGACCCAGAATCCTGAAAACCACCCCAACATCCAGGGAGACCGACCCAGAATCCGTGAAAACCACTCCCACATCCAGGGAGACCGACCCAAATCCGTGAAAACCACCCCAACATCCAGGGAAACCACCCAAATCCGTGAAAACCACCCCAAATCCAGGGAGACCGACCCAAATCCGTGAAAACACCCCAGATCCAGGGAGAGCGACCCAAATCCGTGAAAACCACCCAACATCCAGGGAGACCGACCCAAAATCCATGAAAACCACCCCAAATCCATAAACCACCCAAAATCCAGTGAAAACACCCCACATCCAGGGAGACCGCCCCAAAATCCATGAAAACACCCCAAATCCAGGGAGAACCACCCCAAAATCCATGAAAACACCCCAACATCCAGGGAGATGACCAAACCTAAAACCACGCGAAAACAAACCAACCCAAAATCCATTAAAATCACCCAAAATCCATGAAAACCAACCCAAAATCCAGGGAGACTGCCCGAAATCCAGGGAGACCCAAAACCCAGGAAAACCCAAAATCCATTAAAACCGCCAAAAATCCATTAAACCCCCAAAATCCTGAAACGAACCCAAAAACCTGAAAACCACCCAAAATCCCCGAAAAAACCTCAAATCCCGGAAAAACGCCCCAAAATCCTGAGGAACCCCAAAAACTATAAATCCCCAAAAATCCTTAGGACCCCTAAAAACCTTAAGGAACCCCTAAGAACCTTGAGGAATCCCCAAAAACCCTGAGGAACAAAAAAAAACCCCAAAAAACCCTGAGGAACCCCGAAAAAAATCAAAAAACCTGAGAACCCCCAAAAACCCTGAGAAACCCGAAAAACCTCGAGGAACCCAAAAACAACCCTTGAGGAACCCAAAAAACCTGAGGAACTCCCAAAAAACCACCCAAAAAACCTCGAGGAACCCCCAAAAATACCTGAGGAACCCCAAAAACCCTGAGGAACCCCCAAAAACCTGAGGAACCCAAAAAAAACCTGAGGAACCCAAATTTAAAAACCCCAAAAACCCTTGAGGAACCCCTGAAGAACGAGGAACCCCCAAAAACCCTGAGGAACCCCAAAAAAACCCCAAAAACCCTTTAGGAACCCCGAAAGAACCCCAAAAACCCTGACCTGAAGAACCTGAGGAACCCCTCAAAAACCTGAGAACCCAAGATCCCAAACTCGAGGAACCCAAACTGAGAACCTGAAGAACCTCGAGGAACCCCAAAGAACCCCCACGTGCTCCACCCCAAGTGCCCCAGCCCGTTTTTTTTGGTGTTTTGGGGTTTTTTTTGGTTTTTTTTGGGGTTTTTGGGGTTTTTTTGGGGTTCTCTGGGTTTTTTGGGGTGTCTGTGTGCAGTCACCGTTGACGTGGGCCTCGAGCGCGCCCTGCATGCGCTTCTGGGCGATGTTGGGCGGATGTAGAGGTCCTTGAGCTTGGGGTTGCTGCGGTTGAGGTTGATGACCAGCGAGTCCTGCTTCACGATGCCCTGCGGCCACCGAGAGCGGCGCTGAGCGCTCCATGGACCGGCCAAGGACCACCCATGGACCAGCCATGGATCAGCCATGGATCAGCCATGGACCAGCCATGGACCACCCATGGATCAGCCATGGACAGCACCACATGGACCAGCCAAGGACCAGCCATGGACCAGCCATGGAAACCCGCCATGGACCAGCCATGGACCAGCCATGGACCAGCCATGGACAGCCATGGACCAGCCATGGACCAGCCATGGAACAGCCATGGACCATGGCCCATGGACCAGCCATGGAACACGCCATGGACCGCCATGGACCGCCATGGACCAGCCATGGACCAGCCATGGATCAGCCATGGACCAGCCAGGACCAGCCATGGACCAGCCATGGACCAGCCATGGACCAGCCATGGACCAGCCATGGACCAGCCATGGACCAGCCATGGACAGCCATGGACCAGCCATGGACAGCCATGGACCGGCCATGGACCAGCCAAAGGAACGGCCATGGACAGCCATGGACCGCCATGGACCAGGCCATGGACCGCCATGGAACCGCCATGGACCGCCATGGACCAGCCATGGACCAGCCATGGACCAGCCATGGACCAGCCATGGACAACCATGGACCAGCCATGGACCAGCCATGGACCAGCCATGGACCAGCCATGGACCAGCCATGGACCAGGCCATGGACCAGCCATGGACCAGCCAGGACCAGCCATGGACCAGCCATGGACCAGCCATGGACCAGCCATGGACCAGGCCATGGAACACCCATGGACCAGCCATGGACCAGCCATGGACCACCCATGGACCAGCCATGGAACACCCATGGACCAGCCATGGACCAGCCATGGACCAGCCATGGACCAGGCCATGGACAGCCATGGACCAGCCATGGACCAGCCATGGACCGGCCAGGACAGCATGGAACCAGCCATGGACCAGCCATGGACCGGCCATGGACCATCCATGACCACTCAATGTCATCCATTGACCACTGACCACCCATGACCACCCAACGTCCATCCCTTGACCACTGACCACCCAATGACCATCATTGCCAAAGACCATCCAATGTCCACCAATGACCACCCAACGTCCATCCATTGACCACTGACCACTCAACATCCACCCAACGCCATCCATTGACCACTGACCACCAACATCCACCCAACGTCCATCCATTGACCACTGACCACCCAATGACCATCCACTGACCACCCAATGACCATCCACTGACCACCCAATGACCATCCATGACCACTCCATTGACCACCTCAAGACCATCCATTGACCATCACTGACCACTCACCCAATGACCATCCACTGACCACTCAACGTCCATCATTGACCATCCACTGACCACTCAACATCCATCCATTGACCATCCACTGACCACTCAACGTCCATCCATTGACCATCCATGACCACTCAACGTCCATCCATGACCATCCACTGACCACTCAACGTCCATCCATTGACCATCCACTGACCACTCAACGTCCATCCCTTGACCACTGACCACCCACTGACCACCCAACGTCCACCCTCGTCCACCCCAGCCCCACCAGGCACCCCCAGCACCCACCTCCTTCTCCTTCTCCTCGGCCTCGCGGGTCTTGTAGCGCTTCTGCACCTCCTTGATGATGCGGAAGGCGTTCTGCAGGTTGGACGCCGGCACCGTGGACTCGCCCGGCGGCTTCAGGTTGGAGGCGCGGTACGTTCTGCGGGCAGAGCGAGCGCCGTGACGCCGCCGTCACCAGGCACGGGGACACGCCACCGGGCCGGCCTCACCCACATCTCCTTGACGAAGGTGGCCTCGGGGTTGGGGAAGATGTTGCCCTCGTTGCGGCCCAGGGCGCTGCCCGGGCAGAAGAAGTTGATGCGCAGGTAGGTGTAGTCGCCTTCTACCGACATGCTGATGTTCTGCAGGGGTTGGGGGAAGGAGAAAAAGGGTGAGGGGAGGTCTTGGGAGAGCTCAAAACCGTGGCAAGGTGTGGTGGGAGCTCAAAACCATGGGGAATGGGGTGGTGGGACCCCAAAACCACGTGGAATGGGGTGGTGGGAACCCAAAACCATGTCAAGGTGTGGTGGGAGCTCAAAACCATGGGGAATGGAGTGGTGGGAACCCAAAACCATGTCAAGGTGTGGTGGGAACCCAAAACCACGTGGAATAGGGTGGTGGGAACCCAAAACCATGTCAAGGTGTGGTGGGACCCCAAAACCACGTGGAATGGGGTGGTGGGAACCCAAAACCATGTCAAGGTGTGGTGGGAGCTCAAAACCATGGGGAATGGAGTGGTGGGAACCCAAAACCATGTCAAGGTGTGGTGGGAACCCAAAACCACGTGGAATGGGGTGGTGGGAACCCAAAACCATGTCAAGGTGTGGTGGGAACCCAAAACCACGTGGAATGGGGTGGTGGGAACCCAAAACCATGTCAAGGTGTGGTGGTGGACCCTAAAACCATGTGGAATGGGGTGGTGGGAACCCAAAACCATGTCAAGGTGTGGTGGGAACCCAAAACCACGTGGAATGGGGTGGTGGGAACCCAAAACCATCTCCAGGTGTGGTGGGACCCTAAAACCACGTGGAATGGGGTGGTGGGAACCCAAAACCATGTCAAGGTGTGGTGGGAGCTCAAAACCATGGGGAATGGGGTGGTGGGACCCCAAAACCACGTGGAATGGGGTGGTGGGAACCCAAAACCATGTCAAGGTGTGGTGGGAACCCAAAACCACGTGGAAGGGGTTGGTGGGAACCCAAAACCACCTGAAATCAGGTGCTGGGGTGGATTCTGGGGGGTTTGGGGGTTCTGGGGATTTTGGGGTGGATTTTGGGTGTTCCTGGTGGTTCTGGGATGGATTCTGGGGGTTCCTGGTGGTCCTAGGGTGGATTCTGGTGGTTCTGGGGTGGATTCTGGGGGTTCTGGGGTGGATTCTGGGGGCTCCTGGTGGATCTGGGGTGGATTCTGGTGGTTCAGGGGTGGATTCCAGGGGTTCTGGGCTGGATATTGTGGTTCAGGGGTGGATTCTGGGGTTCCCGGTGGTTCTGGGGTGGATTCTGGTGGTTCTGGGGTGGATTCTGGGGGCTCCTGGTGGTTCTGGGGTGGATTCTGGGGGCTCCTGGTGGTTCTGGGGTGGATTCTGGTGGTTCTGGGGTGGATTCTGGGGGCTCCTGGTGGTTCTGGGGTGGATTCTGGGGGTTCCTGGTGGATCTGGGGTGGATTCTGAAGGTTCTGGGGTGGATTCTGGGGGCTCCTGGTGGTTCTGGGGTGGATTCTGGGGGTTCCTGGTGGATCTGGGGTGGATTCTGAAGGTTCTGGGGTGGATTCTGGGGGCTCCTGGTGGTCCTGGGGTGGATTCTGGGGGTTCCTGGTGGTTCAGGGGTGGATTCTGGGGCGGATTCTGGTGGTTCAGGGATGGATTCCATGAGTTGTTGGGGTGGATTCTGAAGGTTCTGGGGTGGATTCTGGGGGCTCCTGGTGGTCCTGGGGTGGATTCTGGTGGTTCAGGGGTGGATTCCAGGGGTTTTGGGCTGGATATTGGTGGTTCAGGGATGGATTCTGGGGGTTCCCGGTGGTTCTGGGGTGGATTCTGAAGGTTCTGGGGTGGATTCTGGGGGCTCCTGGTGGATTCTGGGGGCTCCTGGTGGATTCTGGGGGTTCCTGGTGGTTCAGGGATGGATTCTGGTGGTTCAGGGATGGATTCTGGGGGTTCCTGGTGGATTCTGGGGTGGATTCTGAGGTTCTGGGGTGGATTCTGGGGTTCCTGGGTGGATTCTGGGGGTCCCTGGTGGATCTGGGGTGGATTCTGGTGGTTCAGGGATGGATTCTGGGGGTTCCTGGTGGTTCCTGGGTGGATTCTGAAGGTTCTGGGGTGGATTCTGGGGGTCTCCTGGTGGATCTGGGGTGGATTCTGGGGGTCCCTGGTGGATCTGGGGTGGATTCTGGTGGTTCAGGGATGGATTCTGGGGGTTCCTGGTGGTTCAGGGATGGATTCTGAAGGTTCTGGGGTGGATTCTGGGGGCTCCTGGTGGTCCTGGGGTGGATTCTGGGTTCTGGGTGGATTCAGGGGTTTCTGGGCTGGATTCCCGGGCTCCGTCCCAGCTGATTGGTGGGATGGTGGTAAGGGGTGGCGATGCCGAAGACGGGCATGGATTAGCTCTCGTACTTCTTGTCGTGTGATTTCATCTCGCGCACGTGCTGGCTCCTTGGGCTGCATCGCCGCGCTCCTTGTACCACCGTTCGACTTGCGGGCCTGCCGCGGGCACCGGGCTGGAATTTGCGTGTAGATCGCGGATTGCGGGAACGGGCGGGAATTGGGGGGGGAATTGTGGGGAATTGGGGTGGGAATCGGGGGAATTGGGGTGGGAATTGGGGTGGGAATTGGGGGGGAATTGGGGAATTGGGGAATTGGGGGGATGGGGAATTGGGGTGGGAATTGGGGGGGAATCGGGGGAATTGGGGCGGGAATTGGGGGGATTGGGGTGGGAATTGGGGGGGGGAATTGGGGGGGGAATTGGGGGGGGAATCGGGGAAATTGGGGCGGGAATTGGGGGATTGGGGTGGGAATTGGGGGGGGAATTGGGGGGAGGGGAAATTGGGGGGGAATCGGGGAATTGGGGTGGGAATTGGGGCAGGAATTGGGGCGGGAATTGGGGCGGGAAATCGGGGCGGGAATTGGGGCGGGAATTGGGGGGGAATTGGGGGGGAATTGGGGGAATTGGGGTGGGAATTGGGGGAATCGGGGTGGGAATTGGGGGGGGAATTGGGGCGGGAATCGGGGTGGGAATTGGGGGGGGAATTGGGGGAATTTGGGGTGGGAATTGGGGGGGGAATCGGGGAATTGGGGTGGGAATTGGGGCGGGAATTGGGGTGGGAATTGGGGCGGGAATATGGGGGGAATTGGGGTGGGAATTGGGGGAATTTGGGGTGGGAATTGGGGTGGGAATCGGGGGAATTTGGGGCGGGAATTGGGGTGGGAATTGAGGTGGGAATTGGTGCCCCAATCAGCCCAAACTGGCACAAGGGAGCAGGAATGGGAACAGGGAATGGGAACGGGAACAGGAACCGGGAACAAGAACAGGGAATGGGAACAGGGACTGGGAACAGGAACAGGGAATGGGAACAGGAACAAGGACCGGGAACAAGAACAGGGAATGGGAACAGGGACTGGGAACAGGAACAGGGAATGGGAACGGGAACCAGGAATGGGGAACAGGAACAGGACCCAGAAACAGGGACTGGGAACAGGAACAGGGACTGGGAACAGGACCCAGGAACAGGGATTGGGAACAGGACCCAGGAACAGGGAATGGGAACAGAATCAGGGAGTGGGAACAGGACCCGGGATCAGGGAGTGGGAAGAGGAGCAGGGATCGGGAAGAGGAGCAGGGATCGGGAAGAGGCTCGGGTACTTCTGGGTCTGCTGCTCGCCGCGCTGCTCCGTCAGGCGCCGCCGCGCGTCCTCGTTCAGCTGCGTGGCCAATTCCTTCTGGTGCGCCCGGCGCTTCTCCTCGGCCGTCAGCTCGTTCTGCGGGGACAGCGGGGTCAGTGTGGGGTCAAGGGGTCAGTGTGGGGTCAAGGGGTCAGTGTGGGGTCAAGGGGTCAGCGGGGGGTCAAGGGGTGGTCAGCAGGGTCAGTGGTGGTCAGTGATGGTCAGTGGTGGTCAGTAATGGTCAGTAATGGTCAGTGATGGTCAGTGATGGTCAGTAATGGTCAGTAATGGTCAGTGGTGGTCAGTGGTGGTCAGTCATGGTCAGTAATGGTCAGTGGTGGTCAGTCATGGTCAGTGCTGGTCAGTCATGGTCCATGATGGTCAGCAGGGTCAGGGGGTGGTCAGCAGGGTCAGGGGGTGGTCAGCAGGGTCAGCGGTGGTCAGCAGGGTCAGGGGGTGGTCAGTCAGGGTCAGCGGTGGTCAGCAGGGTCAGGGGGTGGTCAGTGATGGTCAGTCATGGTTCAGTCATGGTCAGTCATGGTTCAGTCATGGTCAGTCATGGTCAGCGATGGTCAGCAGGGTCAGTGGTGGTCAGCAGGGTCAGGGGTGGTGGTCAGTGGTGGTCAGTGCTGGTCAGCGGTGGTCAGCAGGGTCAGGGGGTGGTCAGCAGGGTCAGTGGTGGTCAGCAGGGTCAGGGGGTGGTCAGTGGTGGTCAGTGCTGGTCAGCGGTGGTCAGCAGGGTCAGGGGGTGGTCAGTCAAGGTCAGCAGGGTCAGGGGGTGGTCAGTGGTGGTCAGTCATGGTTCAGTCATTGTCAGTCATGGTCAGCGGTGGTCAGCAGGGTCAGGGGGTGGTCAGTGGTGGTCAGTGCTGGTCAGTGCTGGTCAGTGATGGTCAGCGGTGGTCAGCAGGGTCAGGGGGTGGTCAGTGGTGGTCAGTCATGGTCAGTGCTGGTCAGTGCTGGTCAGTGCTGGTCAGCGGTGGTCAGCAGGGTCAGGGGGTGGTCAGTGGTGGTCAGTCATGGTTCAGTCATGGTCAGTCATGGTCAGCGGTGGTCAGCAGGGTCAGGGGGTGGTCAGTGATGGTCAGTCATGGTCAGTGGTGGTCAGTCATGGTTCAGTCATGGTCAGTCATGGTCAGCAATGGTCAGCAGGGTCAGCAGTGGTCAGCAGGGTCAGGGCAGGTCCCCACCCGCGTGCGCTCGGTCAGCAGGGCAGCGCGGGAGCTGCGGCCCAGGAGATCCTCGGCCGCGTCCTTGTCCGGCTCCTCCTCGTCCTCGTCTTCATTCTGGGCACAGAAACAGAGGATTCAGGCAAAAAAAAAAAACCCCAAACCCACCCAGAGACCGAAACCACCTCTAACAGCATCCTGAAGGGTGGGGAACACCCCTAAACCCCCCCAAAACCCCCAAAAGGAACCAAAGCCAGCGAATCCTGAGGGGAACCCCCCCTGCATCGGCCCCTCCCAGGCACCTGTGCGGGATTTTCCCCAAAAAAACCCGGTTTGGGCCCAACTCCGGGCTCACCTTGAGGAAAATTCCGACGTTTTTCACTTTCTTCTTCACGGCCGTCAGCACCACGGCGGGGCCGTCCTGGAGGAGGCACGCGATTGGCCGAGGGGAAAGGCGGGAAGAAAGGCGATTGGCCGAGGGCAAGGCAGGAAGAAAGGCGATTGGTCGAGGGGAAAGGCGGGAAGAAAGGCGATTGGCCGAGGGGAAAGGCGGGAAGAAAGGCGATTGGCCGAGAGGAAAGGCGGGAAGAAAGGCGATTGGTCGAGGGGAAAGGCGGGAAGAAAGGCGATTGGCCGAGGGGAAAGGCGGGAAGAAAGGCGATTGGCCGAGGGTGGAAAGGCGGGAAGAAAGGCGATTGGCTGAGGGCAGAAAGGCGGGAAGAAAGGCGATTGGCTGAAGGCAGAAAGGCGGGAAGAAAGGCGATTGGCCGAGGGGACAGGCGGGAAGAAAGGCGATTGGCCAAGGGCAGAAAGGCGGGAAGAAAGGCGGGAAGAAACGCGATTGGCCAAGGGCAGAAAGGCGGGAAGAAACGCGATTGGCCGAGGGCGGAAAAAGACCCGCCCACCCCCTGAGGGGAGGGCGGCCGCGATTGGCTGAGGGGAGGAGGAAGGCGGGCAGGAAGGCGGCGATTGGCCGGTGCGGGGCCGGGGGCCGGCTGCGATTGGTCGCCCACCTCGTCCACCATGACGGTGTCGCCGATGAAGAGCGCGTAGGTTCGCTCCTCCGGCCGCTTGCCCTCCCTGTTGGGCAGCTCCGAGAGCCCCACGTTGATGCTGAAAACCATCCCTGGGCCAGGCAGGAAAACAGGGAATGTCAAATCCTGGGATTGGGGCAGGAGGAGAGAGGGGAAAAACCCCACAGGGGGGAAAGAGAGCGGGGTTTGTGTGTGGGGAGTGGGGAGGGATTGGGGGAGAGGTTTGAGGGGGTAAAGGTGGAATTTGGGGGAAAGGGGGATTCAGGGGTGGGAAATGGGATTGGGGTGGAAATGGGGATATTGGGTGGGAAACGTGGATTTTAGAGTGGGAAAATGGGGATTGGGGGTGGGAGGGAATGGGGATTTTGGGGGTGGGTGGGAAATGGGATTTTAGGGTGGAAATGGGGATTGGGGGTGGGAAATGGGGATTTGGGGTGGAAAATGGGGATTTAGGGTGGAAATGGGGATTTTGGGGTGGGAAATGGGGATTTGGGGTGGGAAATGGGGATTTTGGGGTGAGGAAATGGGGATTTGGTGAAATGGATTTGGGTGGGAAATGGGGATTTTGTGGTGGAAAATGGGGATTTTGGGGTGGGAAATGGGATTTTGGGGTGGGAATGGGATTGGGGATTTTGGGTGGGAAAATGGGGATTTGGTGAAATCGCGTATTTTGGGGTGGAAGTGGTTTTGTGGTGGAAGGTTGGATTTGATCCAGGAGCCCTGCGGATGATGCCCTCCGACTGGGCCTGCTGTTGCATATGACCAAGGAGCCCTCGCGGGAACTCAATGCCCATGGCAACCCCAAAATGACCACAGGCACCCCTCAGTGACCCCAAAATGACCACAGGACCCCAAAATGACCACAGGCACCCCTCAGTGACCCCAAAATGACCACAGGACCCCAAAATGACCACAGGCACCCCTCAGTGACCCAAATGACCCAGGGACCCCAAAATGACCACAGGCACCCCTCAGTGAGCCCAAAATGACCACAGGGACCCCAAAATGACCACAGGCACCCCTCAGTGAGCCCAAAATGACCACAGGACCCAAAATGACCACAGGCACCCCTCAGGACCCAAAATGACCACAGGCACCCCAAAATGACCACAGGCACCCTCAGTGACCCCAAAATGACCACAGGCACCCCAAAATGACCACAGGCACCCCTCAGTGAGCCCAAAATGACCACAGGCACCCCTCAGTGACCCCAAAATGACCACAGGACCCCAAAAAATGAGCCACAGGCACCCCTCAGTGACCCCAAAATGACCACAGGGACCCCAAAATGACCACAGGCACCCTCAGTGGACCCCAAATAAAATGACCCCACAAGGACCCCCCTCAGTGCCCCCCCGCCCCCAAACCCACATTTCTCACCCCAAATTCTTGGTGATCTTGCCCAGCAGCTCCGGCCGCTGCTTCTTGACCACGTCCATGACGGCGGCGTAGACGTCGCAGAGCTTGGCGCCTGGGGCGGTCACTCATGGTCACTCAGGGGTCACTCAGGGTCACTCGGGGGGGATTGGGGTCATTGGGGGGTGTGTGGGGTCATTGGGGGTCACCTAATGGTCACTCAGGACACTGAGTGACCACACAGCAGGAAGCCACGATGGAAATTGGGGGGATGTTACGGGGTTTGGAGTGGGGGGTCACTCATGGTCACTCAGTGGTCACTCAGTCGTCACTCAGTGGTCACTCAGCAGTCAGTGGTCACTCATGGTCACTCAGTGGTCACTCATGGTTACTCACCAATCACTCAGCAGTCACTCATGGTCACTCAGTGGTCACTCATGGTCACTCAGGGTCACTCATGGTCACTCAGTGGTCACTCATGGTCACTCAGCGGTCACTCAGCAATCACTCATGGTTACTCACCAATCACTCAGCAGTCACTCATGGTCACTCAGTGGTCACTCACAGTCACTCAGGGTCACTCACGGTCACTCAGTGGTCACTCAGGGGTCACTCAGTGGTCACTCAGGGGTCACTCAGGGGTCACTCAGGACACTGACCGTGGCGCAGCTCGCGCACCAGCACCTCCTGCAGCTGCAGCAGGAAGCCGTAGTGGTCACTCATGGTCACTCATGGTCACTCATGGTCACTCATGGTCACTCACAGTCACTCACAGTCACTCAGTGGTCACTCAGTGGTCACTCAGGGGTCACTCAGGACACTGACCGTGGCGCAGCTCGCGCACCAGCACCTCCTGCAGCTGCAGCAGGAAGCCGTAGTGCTCCTGCATGTCCTGGGAAGGATCCACCATGAGCGTCCGCACCAGGTTGGAGCAGTAGGATTTGTAGCGGATGCCCATGGAGCACGTGATGGCCCCGAAGTGCATGTGGCTCTTGTCGCTGCCAGAAAGGGGGAAAAAGGGGGGAATTTGGGGGGGGAATGGCAGTTTGGGGGAGAAAATGGGAGTTTAGGAGGGATGAATGGGAGTTTGGGGGAAATAATGGGAGTTTGGGGAGAAAATGGGAGTTTAGGAGGGAAACATCGGGGTTTAGGGGGGAAAATTGGGAATGAATGGGAATTTGGGGGGGAAAATGGGAGTTTGGGGGAAAAAATGGGAGTTTAGGAGGGAAACATTCGGGTTTTAGGGGGGAAAAAAAAGGGGGGAAATGTGGGAATTTGGGGGAAGAAATGGGAGTTTGGAGGAATAAATGGGAGTTTGGGGGGAAAAATGGGAGTTTGGGGGGGAAATAATGGGAATTTGGGGGAGAAAATGGGAGTTTGGGGGAAAAATGGGAGTTTAGGAGGGAAACATTGGGGTTTAGGGGGGAAAAAAAGGGGGGAAATGTGGGAATTTGGGGGAAGAAATGGGAGTTTGGGGGGGAAATGGGAGTTTGGGGGGAAATAATGGGAGTTTAGGAGGGAAACATTGGGGTTTAGGGGGGAAAAAGTGGGAAGGAATGGGAATTTGGGGGAAATAATGGGAGTTTGGGGAGAAAATGGCAGTTTAGGAGGGAAACATTGGGGTTTAGGGGGGAAAAAAGGGGGGAAATGTGGGAATTTGGGGGAAGAAATGGGAGTTTGGAGGAATAAATGGGAGTTTGGGGGGAAAAAATGGGAGTTTGGGGGGAAATAATGGGAATTTGGGGGAGAAAATGGGAGTTTGGGGGGAAATAATGGGAGTTTAGGAGGGAAGCATTGGGGTTTAGGGGGGAAAAAAAGGGGAAATGTGGGAATTTGGGGGGGAAAATGGGAGTTGGGGGGAATAAATGGGGGTTTGGGGAATAAATGGGAGTTTAGGAGGGAAACATTGAGGTTTAGAGGGGAAAAAGTGGGAAGGAATGGGAATTTGGGGGAAATAACGGGAGTTGGGGAGAAAATGGGAGTTTAGGAGGGAAATATCGGGGTTTAGGGGGGAAAAATTGGGAATGAATGGGAATTTGGGGGGGAAAATGGGAGTTTGGGGGGAATAAATGGGAATTCAGGAGGGAAACATTGAGGTTTAGAGGGGAAAAACCGAGAACGAATGTGAATTTGGGGAAAAAATGGGAGTTTAGGATGAAAGCATCAGGGTTTAGGGGGCAAAAACCAGGGAAGAATGGGAATTTGGGGAAAGAAAATGATAAAACAGTGGAATTTTTGGGGTGCTTCTGTGTCTACCTGACCACGCTGAACTTGAGGTTGTAGTTGCCGCCGCTCTGGATGATGGGTGGGTAGCACATCTCCACGGCAGAGGGGTCAGCCCCAGCCAGGTACTTCTTCTCCTCGATGGCTTTCTCCACAGCCTCGGCCAGCTTGCTGTGACGCACCTTCTGTGGGGAGAAACAGCCGTGTGACGTCACTGTGACGTCATCGTGACGTCACAGCTGCTCTGGGAGGGAGCCCGTCCAAAAATGTTGGAGTTTTGGGGTTAAAATCCCGTTGGTTGTGGGTGGAGTGGAGATTAAAATGTTTATTTGGGAGCTTGGAGAAGATAAGAACTTTGGGGTTTGGAGGGAGGTGATCTCAAAATGAAGAGTTTTGGGGAAAAAATGGACAGGAAGAAACTTAAAAGATGAGGTTTGGACGAAATGGGTGGTTTGGAACTAAGGTGACCCCAAAATTCGGGTTCTGGGTGGGACCTGAGCCCCAAACTCGGGTTCCTGGTGGGACCTGAGCCCCAAACTCGGGTTCCTGGTGGGACCTGAGCCCCAAACTCGGGTGCTTGGCCCACCCTGAGCCCCAAACTCGGGTTCCTGGTGGGACCTGAGCCCCAAACTCGGGTTCCTGGTGGGACCTGAGCCCCAAACTCGGGTTCTGGGTGGGACCTGAGCCCCAAACTCGGGTTCCTGGTCCACCCTGAGCCCCAGAGCCCGCTCTCGCCCCGACCTCGTCGGCGTCCACGATCTCCATGACGCGCTCCTTGAAGAACTTGGTGAAGACCTCGGAGGTGATGGCGGCCGCCTTGCGCATCAGCTGCAGCTCCACCTCCTCCTTGGCCGCCATGGCCTGGGCCACGGCCGCGCTCACGTCCACCTGCGGGGCGGGGGCACGGCTCGGGGGCTGGGAACCCAACCCTGAGCCTTGTGACTCAACTCTGACCCAACCCTGACCCTCCCAACCCAACCGTGACCATCCCAACCCAACCCAACCCAACTGTGACCATCCCAACCCAACCCTGACCCCAACCAACTGTAACCATCCCAACCCAACCGTGAACCATACCCAACCCAACCCTGACCCTCCAAACCCAACCCTGACCCTCCAAACCCAACTGACCTCCCAACCCAACTGTGACCATCCCAACCCAAACCCTGGACCTCCCAACCCAACCGTGACCATCCCAACCCAACCCAAACTGACCATCCCAACCCAACCCTGACCCTCCCAACCCACTGTGACCTCCCAACCCAACCTGACCCCCAACCCAACCCTGACCCTCCCAACCCCAACGTGACCATCCCAACCCTCCAACCCAACCCTGACCCATCCCAACCCAACCCTGACCCTCCCAACCCAACCGTGACCATCCACCCAACCCAACCCATGACCCTCCAAACCCAACCCTGACCTCCCCAACCCAACTGTGACCATCCCAACCCAACACCACCCAACCCAACTGTGACCATCCCAACCCAACCCTGACCCTCCAACCCAACTGTGACCATCCCAACCCAACCCAACCGTGACCATCCCAACCCAACCCAGACCTCCAACCAACTGCCATCCCAACCTCTCCCAACCCAACCTGACCTCCAACCCAACTGACCCTCCAACCCAACCGTGACCATCCCAACCCATCCCAACCCAACCGTGACCATCCCAACACCAACCGTGACCATCCCAACCCAACTGTGACCATCCCAACCCAACCCTGACCCTCCAAACCCAACCAACCCTGACCCTCCAAACCCAACCCTGACCCTCCAAACCAACTATGACCATCCCAACCCAACCCTGACCATCCAACTCAAACCCAACCCTGACCCTCCAAACTCAACTGTGACCATCCCAAACCCAACTGTGACCATTCCCAACCCAACTTGACATCCAAACCCAACCCTGACCCTCCAAACCAACCCTGACACCCAACCCAACCCTGACCCTCCAAACCCAACCCTGATCCTCCTAACCCAACTTATAACCCAACCCTGACCCTTCTAACCCAACCCTGACCCTCCAAACTCAACTGTGACCATCCCAACCCACCAACCCGACCCTCCATACCCAACCCTGACAACCCTGACCCTCCCAACCCAACCTGACCTCCCAAACCCAACTTACCACCCAACCCTGACCCTCCCAACCCAACCCTGACCCTCCCAAACCCATCCCAACCCAACCCTGACCCTCCAACCCAACTTAACCCAACCCTGACCCTTCAAACTCAACCCACCCGAACCCTGACCATTCCCTAACCCAATCCTGACCCTCAAACCCAACTCAACCCAACCCTGACCATCCCAACCCAACCCTGACCCTCCAAACCCAACTCAACCCAACTCCCACCATCCCAACCTGACCCTAACCCACCTCCCAGCCCAATCCCCCCGTCCCCAGCCCGGACCTTCTCGAAGCCCTCCTTGCTCAGGGCGTCGTTCCAGCTCTTCATGAACTCCCCTGGGAATTTGTCCTTGGAGAAGACCCCGAGGCGCCGCCCGCCCCGGCTGCCCTTGAGCGCCTCGATCAGCTTCTCGAAGTTGGCCTTGTTGCTCTCGTTCTGGGGGGCGGGGCAAGGGGCGTGGCCGTTTGGGAGGGGGGCGTGGCCAAGGCAGGGGAGCCACACCCACTGCCGGGGTCCCAACCCAACTGCAGCCCCCTCAGGGCTGCCCAAAGACCCCCCTGGATCCCCCCAAAGAGACCCCCAGGACTCCCCAAAGAGACCCCCAGGACCCCCCAAAGAGACCCCCAGGACCCCCCAAAGAGACCCCCAAAGAGACCCCCAGGACCCCCCAAAGAGACCCCCAAAGAGACCCCCAGGACCCCCCCAAAGAGACCCCCAAAGAGACCCCCAGGATCCCCCAAAGAGACCCCCAGGACCCCCCAAAGAGACCCCCAGGACCCCCCAAAGAGACCCCCAGGACCCCCCCAAAGAGACCTCCAGGATCCCCCAAAGAGACCCCCAGGACCCCCCCAGCAGCACCCAAACCCCCCTGAACCCAACCTAGCCCTACTCCACGACCCCCCAGCAGCCCCCAGGACCCCGTAATGCCCCCCAGGACCCCCTAAGCCCCCCAGGACCCCCCTAACCCCCCCCAGGACCCCCTAAACCCCCCCCAAACCCTCCCCTAAACCCCCCCAGGACCCCCCTAAACCACCCCAGCACCCCTGGCAGCCCCCTAAACCCAACCTAGCCCCACTCCACGACCCCCCAGCAGCCCCCAGGACCCCGTAATCCCCCCCAGGACCCCCCTCACCCCACCCCAGCCCCCCCCCTAGGACCCCCTAATCCCCCCCGGACCCCCCTAACCCCACCCCAGCCCCCCCTAACCCCCCCAGGACCCCCCTAAACCAACCCCAGGACCCCCCTAAGCCCCCCCAGCACCCCTGGCAGCCCCCTAATCCCAACCTAGCCCTACTCCACGACCCCCCAGCAGCCCCCAGGACCCCGTAATGCCCCCAGGACCCCCCTAAGCCCCCCAGTCGCCCGCAGCCCACCTTCTCTCGGACCAGCAGGGTGACGGCCGGCGCGCCGTTGCCGCCCTCGCCGCCCTTGCCCTGGGCCAGCTGCTTGAGGAACTCGACCTTCTTGCGGCTGGCCAGGAAGAGCAGGCGCTCCTCGCAGAACAGCATCACCGTGTCCGTGAGCTCGTAGCCCAGCAGCCACGTCTGGGCACGGAAACGGGGCGGGGGCGCCCCGCAATGGGGTCAGGACCACCCGGAATGGGGTGGGGGGCACCCGGAATGGGGTAAGGACCACCCAAAATGGGGTGAGGACCACCCAAAATGGGATGGGGACCACCCGGAATGGGGTAAGGACCACCCCAAATGGGGTAAGGACCACCCGGAATGGGGTGAGGACCACCCCAAATGGGGTAAGGACCACCCAAACTAATGGATGGAACCCACCCCAGCCCCTAACCCCAGGACCACCCAAACCAGCCAGGTAAGGACCCGCACCCAAAACTAGGGTAAGACCACCCAAAGCAGGACCGAATCCCAGATAAGGCATCGGCGAGCCCAAAAGGGTGACGGGGCACCCAAAATGGTAAGCGACCCACCCTGGACATGTGAGGAACGACCTCTCCCGAAAGAGGGTTGCAGACACATCACCGGTGTGGCTCGTAGGACCACCCACGAAATGGGGTGGACCCCCGCAATGGGGTCAGGACCACCCGGAAATGGGGTGGGAGCACCCGGAATGGGGTAAGGACCACCCAAAATGGGGTAGGACCACCCGAAATGGGTAGGGACCACCCGAAAGGGATAGGACCACCCAGAAATGGGGTAAGGACCACCCCAAATGGGGTAAGGACCACACCAAAATGGGATGGGAAACACGAATGGGTATGGGACACCCAAAAGGGGTAAGGACCACCCAAAATGGGGTAAGGACCACCAAAGGGAGGAAATAAGGGGATAGGGAGACCCAAAACGGGGTAGGCACCCCAAATGGGGTAAGGACCACCCCGAATGGGGTAAGGACCACCCGAAATGGGGTGAAGGACCACCAAGGACACCCAAACGGGTAGGACCACCAAAATGGGGTAAGGACCACCCGAATGGGGTAAGGACCACCTGAAATGGGATGGACCACCTGAATGGGGTAAGGACCACCCGAATGGGGTAAGGACCACCCAGAATGGGTAAGGACCACCCAGAATGGGGTGAGGACCACCCAGAATGGGGTAAGGACCACCTGAAATGGGATGAGAGACCCCAAATGGGGATGGGAGACCCCAATGGGAACACCCCAAAAAGGAAACCCCCCAAGAGGAACCCCCAAAATGAAGGCAAATTAAAAATTTAATCAAAATTTAATTAAACCCCCTAATTTAACCCCTTTAATAATTTTAAACCCCTTTATTTAACACCTTTAATTTTAATTTTAAACCCCTGATTTAAACCTTTAATCTTAATTTTAAACCCCTTTTATTTAATATCTTTAACTTTAATTTTAAGCCCCGTTAATTTTAATTCAAACCTTTTTAATTTTAATTTTAAACCCCTCTAATTTTAATTTTAAACACCTTAAACCCCTTAAATTTTAATTTTAAACGCCTTAAAAAACACTGGGATGACCCCTAAAAAATCCAAGGAATTCTGGGAAGCCCCCCAAAAGGGTGGGAAACCCCCCAAAAAATAAAACCCCAAAATTATGGGGATCCCCCTAAAAAATGAGGGAATTCACCCAAAAAGGAGGAAAATCCCTCTAAAAATGAGAAAATTCACCCCAAAAATTAAAAACAATTTGCACAGAAATGGTGAAAACCACCCCAAAAATTAAGAATTTTCTGTTAAAAACTACAGAAATGCATGAAAAGAATAAAAATAAAAACTTTAAAAAACAAAGAGAGCCCAAAATTATTTTGGAATTCACTGGAAACAACCACAAAAAAAAAATTTAAATTAAAGAAACACCAAAAAATAATTTTGGGACTCCGACTAAAAAAGAGGAGCATCCTAAAAATGAGGGGAGACCCAGAAAAAAAAAAAAAAATATGGGAACAGCCCCAAAATTTATGGGGGTTTTGGGGTTACCTAGGGGATTTGGGGTTTTTTTGGGGGGTTTTGGGGTTTTTCTGGGGGATTTGGGGTTTTCTGGGGGGTTTTGGGGTTCCCGAGGGTTTTGGGTTCCCTGGGGGGATTTGGGGTTTCTGGGCGATTTGGGGTTCCGGGGGATTTTGGGGTTACCTGGGGGTTTTGGGGTTTCCTGGGGTTTCGCCCTTCCTGGGGGATTTTGGGTTACCTGGGGGATTTGGGGTTCCCCTGGGGGTTTTGGGGTTCCCTAGAAGGATTTGAGACCCCCCCTGAGGGGTTTTGGGGTTCCCTGAGGGGATTTTGGGGTTCCCCTGGGGTTTTAGACCTTTCCCTGAGGATTTTGGTTCCCCTGAGGGGTTTCAGGCCGTTCTCCTGAGGGATTTTGGGGTTCACCTGAGGTTTTAAGCCTTCCCTGAGGGTTTTTGGGACCCTTCCTGAGGAGTTTTGGGGTTCCCTGTGGGGGTTTGAGACCCTTCCCCTGAGGGGTTTGGGGACCTCACCTGAGCGGGTTTGAGTCCCCCTGGGGGTTTTTGGGTCCCCCCTCAAGTTGGAGTTCGCCGTGGATTGGCGTAGAGATCTCCCGTCCACCCCTGATGGCGCGACGGGCCCCGACTCATCCCCCTGAGGGGTTGGGGTCCACCGGGGGTTGGTCCCCCCTCCCCTCAGGCCTATTGCGCACAAAACATCTCCCCGTCCAAAAACCCCCAACGTCCACCACGATCCTCGACCCCCCGAACTCAACCTCCCTTGCTGGAGGGGGGAAGGGGGGTGAGACCCCTCCCCAAATTCCCCTCACCACTCCCAAACCCCCCCCCACCCCCAAATCCCCCCTCAAACCCAACTCAAACCCCCTTGCTGGGGAGCTCGGGGGAAGGGGGGTGAGACCCCTCCCCAAATTCCCCCTCAGCCTCTCCCCAAACCGCCCCCTCCCCAAATCCCCCTCAAACCCAACTCAAACCCCCTTGCTGGGGAGCTCGGGGAAGGGGGGTGAGACCCCTCCCCAAATCCCCCTCAGCCTCTCCCCAAACCCGCCCCCCTCCCCAAATCCCCCTCAGCGCCCCCCGCTCCCCTCACGGCTCCCGCACCTGCCAGCTGGCGTAGAGCCGCCGCAGCCGCCGCGAGAAGGCCTCGCGGTCCAGGCTGAGCGCCATGAGCTCGCCCGGCCGCGGCCAGCGGCTCCCGCGGGACCCTCGGGCTCGTCCGGGATCCCTGCCACTCCCGACGGGACCGGGACCGGGACCGGAGCCGCCGCCGCCGCCGCCGCCGCCTCCCGCGCCGCGGCGTCCCCCCGGAAGTGCGGCCTGAGGGGAACTTCCGCTTCCGGGACAGCGGAAAGGGCGGGACGGCGGCGGGTCACGTGACGGGGAGCGGCGGGAAACTGAGGGGGGGGCGGGTTTAGTGGAGAAAGGAAAAAAACGGGGAAAATGGAGAACGGGGAGGGGACGGGAAATACCGGAGGGGAAAACCGGGAAAAAAACCGGGAAGGGGGGGGGGGGGGGCTGTTCCTTTCTCACGTGACACCGGGAGGGGAAAAAGGGGAAGATGGCGGCGCTGCTCCCGCCGGTCACGTGACCGGCGAGCGGCGGGAAAAAGCCGTGAGGGGAAACCGGAGGGGTCACGTGACCAGCGAGAGGCGGGAATTGTGTGTGTGGGGGGAAGAGAATCACGTGACCAGGGAGAGGCGGGAATTACCGAGGGGGGATCACGTGACCGTGAGAGGCGGGAACTGTGTGAGGGGAGAGCATCACGTGACAGCGAGAGGCGGGAATTACCGGGGCGGGATCACGTGACCAGTGAGAGGCGGGAAAGCCGTGAGGGGAAACCGGAAAGGGGTGTGTCACGTGACCGGCGAGAGGCGTGAAAAGCCGTGAGGGGAAACCGGAGGGGTCACGTGACAGCGAGAGGCGGGGATTACCGGGGGGCGGATCACGTGACCGTGAGAGGCGGGAAACCCGTGAGGGGAAACCGGAGGGCCACGTGACCAGGGAGAGGCGGGAATTGTGTGTGTGTGGGGGGAGAGAGAGAGCATCACGTGACCAGGGAGAGCCGGGAATTACCGGATTATCGGGGGAGGGGGAGCCCGGGATCACGTAACGGGAGAGAGGCGGGAAAGTCGTGAGGCGAAACCGGGGAGGATCAAGTGATGGGGAGAGGCGGGAATTCCGTGAGGGGGAACCGGAGGATCACGTAACGGGAGAGAGGCGGGAATTCCGTGAGGGGGAACCGGAGGATCACGTAACGGAGAGAGGCGGGAATTCCGTGAGGGGGAACCGGAGGATCACGTACGGGAGAGAGGCGGGAATTCCGTGAGGGGGAACCGGAGGATCACGTGATGGGAGAGGCGGGAATTCCGTGAGGGGGAACCGGCGGGTCACGTGACCAGGGAGAGGCGGGAATTCCGTGAGGGGGAACGGAGGATCACGTGATGGGGAGAGGCGGGAATTCCGTGAGGGGGAACCGGAGGATCACGTAACGGGAGAGAGGCGGGAATTCCGTGAGGGGGAACCGGAGGATCACGTAACGGAGAGAGCGGGAATTCGTGAGGGGGAACCGGAGGATCACGTAACGGGAGAGGGGCGGGAATTCCGTGAGGGAACCGGAGGATCACGTAACGGGAGAGAGGCGGGAATTCCGTGAGGGGGAACCGGAGGATCACGTGATGGGGAGAGGCGGGAATTCCGTGAGGGAAGCATCACGTGACAGGGAGAGGCGGGAAAGTCGTGAGGGGAAACTGCGCGCGCTCGCGGATCGTTAATTACCGGCCGCGTCTAATTAACTGAGAGACGCCTCGTTAAGGCGGGGGGGGGGGGGGGGGGAACGGAATCGAGGGAGGCGAACCAAGAGAGGTTAATTAGCGCTTAATTAGTGACGTAATATCTGCGCCTCCGTTTCCAAACCTTTTATTAAAAAAACCCACCCCCAACCAGGCCCCTCCCTTCCCTCATAGCCCCGCCCACATCGACTTAGCCCGGCCCCCTGCCCGTTCAAGCCCCGCCCCCCGCCCCGCCCCCTTATGACACAGAGACATTTTACATATTTATATAAATATGGGGAGGGGGCGTGGCCCCGGCAGGGGAAGAGGCGGGGCTTAATCCGAGTCGGAAGTGGGCGGCAACATGGGGTCGGCCAGCAGGGGGCAGCACCCGCTTCCGGCTTCCGCTTCCTCTTCCGGCCGGAAGCGCGGGGGCGGGGGTAAAGGCGGGGAGGCCACGCCCCCCGTGGTGCTGGCCCCGCCCCCCATCAGCGCCACCATCTTGGAAAGGTCCAAACCTGAGGGGGGGGACGGGAGGAACTAAAGGGGGGAGAGGGGGGGGAGAAATAAAACATGAAGGCGGCGGGGCTTAAGTGGGCAGGGCCCGCCCTAAGCCACGCCCACAGGCTTAAAAAGAGAATTAAAGTGATTAATTAATTAATAACCCCCTAAATTAGTAAGAAATCATCGGGTCCCAAAGCGCGTCCCCCCCCCTCCCGCAAAGGAGTGGGAGGGGCCAGCCCAATTTTGGGGGGAGTTTTTGGGGAATTTTGGGGAATTTTTGGGGGAATTTTGGGGAATTTTGGGGAATTTTTGGGGGAATTTTGGGGGAAATTCTGGGGAATTTTTGGGGAATTTTTGGGGGAATTTTTCGTGAATTTTTTGGGAAACTTTAGGGGATTTTTGGTGAATTTTTGGGTAATTTTTAAGGTAATTTTTTTTGTGAACATCCAGGTAATTTTTAATGAATTTTTTGAGGTTATTTTTGGTGAATTTTTGGGTGAATTTTTTGCTGAATTTTCGTGGAATTCTTTGGAATTTTCAGGTAATTTTTCGTGGAATTTTCAGGTAAGTTCTGGTGAATTTTTGGTGAATTTTTGGTGACTTTTTCGTGAATTTTTCTGGCATTTTCAGATACTTTTTGGTGAATTTTTGGTGAATTTTGGGGTGATTTTGGCTGAATTTTTGCTGGATTTCTGGGTGAATTTTGGGGGATTTTTAGGTCATTTTGGGTGAATTTTGGTGGAATTTTGATGGAATTTTGATGGAATTTTGGGGAATTCCCGTTACCTTTTTGCGGGGGGCTCGGGGGGGCCGGGGGGGGGAGGGGCAGGGGCGGCCCCTCCCCCCCCGGGGTTTGGGGGCTCAGCCGGGTTCGGGGTCCCCCCGGAGCCCCTCCAGGCACCGCAGCTCCAGCTGGGAATGGCAAAGGGAAAAAAACAATGAGAGGGAAAAAAACGGGAAAAAAAAAACAGTGGGGAGGGGCGGGGGGGGGGGGGGAAACCCCCCCGGGGGTCCCGGGAAATTCCCGGGAAAAATCGGGGGGGGGGAAGGCAGGGAAGGAGCCAAAAATGGGGAGGGGTGGGGAAAATTGGGGAGAAATCCCAAAAAAAAGGTAAAAAATGGGGAGGGAATGGGGAAAATTGGGGAGAAATCCCAAAAAAAAAGATAAAAAATGGAGAGGGAATGGGGAAAATTGGGGAGAAATCCTGAAAATAATTCAAAAAATGGAGAGGGGATGGGGAAAATTGGGTGGGAATGGGGAAATTTGGGTGGGAATTGCAAAATTTGGGGAGAAATCCTGAAAATAATCCAAAAAAAACTGACAGGGAATGGTGAAATTTGGGGAGAAATACCAAAAAGAATCCAAAAATTGGAGAGGGAATGGGAAACTTGAGTGGGAATTGCTGAAATTTGGGTGGGAATTGCAAAATTTGGGAATTTGTCCCCAGAATTTGAGGTTTTTACCCCCAAAATTTGGGATTTCTCCCCGAATTTTGCTGCTTTCGCCCCGAATTTGGGGGATTTCTCCCAGAATTTGGGGATTCATCCCCAAAATTGAGGATTGTAATCCTGAATTTTGCTGCTTTCGCCCCGAATTTGGGGGATTTATCCCAAAATTTGGAGGGTTTAGCCCCAAAATTGGGGATTTCTCCCTGGATTTGGGGGGTTTGGTTCTGAATTTGGAGGATTTCTCCCCAAAATTGGGGATTTTAAACCCCGAATTTGGAGGATTTCTCCCAGAATTTGGGGTTTTTGGCTCCAGAATTGGGGATTTCTCCCTGAATTTGGGAGGTTTATCCCAGAATTTGGGGGTTTTAGCCCCAAAATTTGGGATTTTAACCCAAAAATTTGGGGGATTTCTCCCCGAATTTGAGGAATTTCTCCCCGAATTTGAGGGATTTCTCCCAGAATTTGGGATTTCTCCCGAATTTGGGAGATTTCTCCCTGAATTTGGGGGATTTCTCCCCGAATTTGAGGAATTTCTCCCCGAATTTGAGGAATTTCTCCCCGAATTTGGGATTTTCCCCCGAATTTGGGAGATTTCTCCCCGAATTTGAGGAATTTTTCCCCGAATTTGGGAGATTTCTCCCCGAATTTGGGGGATTTCTCCCCGAATTTGGGATTTCTCCCTCTCCCCGAATTTGGGAGATTCTTCTCCCCTAATTTGGGATTTTCTCTCCCCGAATTTGGGGATTTTCTCCCCGAATTTGGGATTTCTCTCCCGAATTTGGGAGATTTTCTCCCCGAATTTGGGGGTTTCTCCCTGAATTTGGGGATTTCTCCCCAGAATTTGGGAGATTTCTCCCTGAATTTGGGGATTTCTCCCCGAATTTGGGATTTCTCCCCGAATTTGGGAGATTTCTCCCCGAATTTGGGGGGTTTCTCCCTGAATTTGGGGATTTCTCCCAGAATTTGGGATTCCTCTCCCCGAATTTGGGGGTTTCTCCCAGAATTTGGGGGTTTCTCCCAGAATTTGGGGGTTTTCTCTCCCTGAATTTGGGGGGTTTCCTTTCTCCCCGAATTTGGGGGTTTTTGTCCCAGAATTTGGGGTTTTTTTCTCCAGAATTTGGGTTATCCTCTCTCCCAGATTTGGAGGTTTTGTCCCCGAATTTGGGGTTTTTGGCTCCAGAATTTGGGATTTCTTCCCCCCAATTTGGGAATTTCTCCCCCTGCCCTCACCTCCACCAGTTTCTTGCTGTTTTTCTTGGGGGGTTTGGCCCCCGTGGGGCCCCGTTGGGTCCCAGGCGATGCTTCTGGAACGTCAGCTTGAGCCCCTCCTCCTGGGGAAAAAAATTAAAATTATGGGGGAAAAAATATTAAAATTATGGGGGAAAAAATTAAAATTACAGGGGAAAAAAAATCCCAAAGTTTGGGGGGAAAAAAAGCAAAAATTGGGGAAAAAAGACAAAATTTGGGGCAAAAACCCCGAAATTATGGGGGAAAAAATTAAAATTATGGGGGGAAAAAATTAAAATTATGGGGGGAAAAAAAATTAAAATTATGGGGGAAAAAAATAAAATTATGGGGAAAAAAAATCCCAAAGTTTGGGGTGAAAAAAAACCCAATTTTTGGGCAAACAAATCCCAAGTTTTAGGTGAAAAAACCCCCCATTTTTAGGTGAAAACCCCCCAATTTTTAGGCAAAAATATCCCAATTTTTAGGTGGCAAACCCCTAAATTTGGGGTGAAAAACCTCCATTTTTGGGCCAAAAAAACCCCAAATTTGGGGTGAAAAACCCCCAAATTTTGGTCAAAAAAACCCCAATTTTTTTGCAAAAAAATCTCAAAATTTTGGGCAAAAAAATCCCCAAATTTGGGGTGAAAAAAACCCGCAATTTTTGGGTGAAAAAATCTCAATTTTTGGGCGAAAAAAACCGCAAATTTTGGGTAAAAAAATCCCAATTTTTTTGCAAAAAAATCCCAATTTTTAGGCAAAACCCCCCCCCCCCATTTTTGGTCAGAAAAATCCCAATTTTGGGGTAAAAAACCCCAACTTGGGCCAAAAAAATCCCAATTTTTGGGGTGAAAACCCTCCAAATTTTGGTCAAAAAAATCCCAGTTTTTTTGTGAAAAAATCCCAATTTTTGGACAAAAAAAAATTCAAATTTTTAGGTGAAAAAACCCCATTTTTGGGCAAAAAAAAATCCCAATTTTGGGGTGAAAAAACCCCATTTTTGGGCCAAAGAAATTCCAATTTTTAGGTGAAAAAAAACTCAATTTTTAGGGCAAAAAAAATCCCAATTTTTGCTCAAGAAACTCCCAATTTTGGGATTAAAAAAACCCCAATTTTTTTGCAAAAAAATCTCAACATTTTAGGCAAAAAATCCCCAAATTTGGGGTGAAAAAACTCCAATTTTTGGCCAAAAAAAAAATCCCAATTTTTGGGCAAACAAATCCCAATTTTTAGGTGAAAAAAACCCCCCATTTTTAGGTAAAAACCCCCTATTTTTAGGCAAAAAAATCCCAATTTTGGGGTGAAAAACCCCCAAATTTTGGTCAAAAAAATCCCAATTTTTTTGCAAAAAAATCTCAAATTTTGGGGCAAACAAACCCCAAATTTTGGTGAAAACCCCTCGATTTTTAGGCGAAAAAACCCCAAATTTTGGTCAAAAAACCCCCAATTTTTTGGCAAAAAAAAAGATCTCAAAATTTTGGGCAAAAAATCCCCAAATTTGGGGTGAAAAAACCCCAATTTTTAGGTAAAAAACCCCTAAATTTGGGGTGAAAAAACCTAATTTTTGGGCCAAAAAACATCCCAATTTTTGGGCAAACAAATCCCAATTTTTAGGTGAAAAAACCCCAATTTTGGGGCCAAAAAAATCCTAATTTTTGGGGCAAAAAAATCCCAAATTTGTGGTGAAAAAACCCCAAATTTGGGTCAAAAAACCCCCAATTTTTTTGGCAAAAAAATCTCAAAATTTTGGGCAAAAAATCCCCAAATTTGGGGTGAAAAACCCCCAATTTTTGGGTAAAAAACCCCTAAATTTGGGGTGAAAAAACCTAATTTTTGGGCCAAAAAACATCCCAATTTTTGGGCAAACAAATCCCAATTTTTAGGTGAAAAAACCCCAATTTTGGGGCCAAAAAAATCCTAATTTTTGGGGCAAAAAAATCCCAAATTTGTGGGTGAAAAAACCCCAAATTTGGGTCAAAAAACCCCCAATTTTTTTGGCAAAAAAATCTCAAAATTTTGGGCAAAAAATCCCCAAATTTGGGGTGAAAAAACCCCAATTTTTGGGTAAAAAACCCCTAAATTTGGGGTGAAAAAACCTAATTTTTGGGCCAAAAAACATCCCAATTTTTGGGCAAACAAATCCCAATTTTTAGGTGAAAAAACCCCAATTTTGGGGCCAAAAAAATCCTAATTTTTGGGGCAAAAAAAATCCCAAATTTGTGGGTGAAAAAACCCCAAATTTGGGTCAAAAAACCCCCAATTTTTTTGCAAAAAAAAAAATCTCAAAATTTTGGGCAAAAAATCCCCAAATTTGGGGTGAAAAAACCCCAATTTTTAGGTAAAAAACCCCTAAATTTGGGGTGAAAAAACCTAATTTTTGGGCCAAAAAACATCCCAATTTTTGGGCAAACAAATCCCAATTTTTAGGTGAAAAAAACCCCAATTTTGGGGCCAAAAAAATCCTAATTTTTGGGGCAAAAAAATCCCAAATTTGTGGGGAAAAAACCCCAAATTTGGGTCAAAAAAACCCCCAATTTTTTGGCAAAAAAAAAAATCTCAAAATTTTGGGCAAAAAATCCCCAAATTTGGGGTGAAAAAACCCCAATTTTTAGATAAAAAAACCCCTAAATTTGGGGTGAAAAAACCTAATTTTTGGGCCAAAAAACATCCCAATTTTTGGGCAAACAAATCCCAATTTTTAGGTGAAAAAACCCCAATTTTGGGCCAAAAAAATCCTAATTTTTGGGGCAAAAAAATCCCAAATTTGGGTGAAAAACCCTCAATTTTTAGGCGAAAAACCCCCAAATTTTGGTCAAAAAAACCCAATTTTTTTGGCAAGAAAATCTCAAAATTTTGGGCAAAAAATCCCCAAATTTTGGGTGAAAAACCCTCAATTTTGGGGTGAAAAAACGTGAATTTTGCTGGCAACTCACGTCCTTGATGTGCACGGTGAACTCCTTGTCCGGTGGCGGGGGGGGCGCGGGGGGGGCGGGGCGGGCGCGGGGGAGGGGCGGGCTCGGGCAGCGCCCCCCACTCGCCCGGGGGAGGGGCGGCCCCTCCCCCGCCGCCAGCACGGCGCGGCAGATGAGCTCCAGGCGCTGGATCAGAGCCCGGGCCTGGGGGGGAAAAAGGGGGAAAAAGATGGGAAAAAAGGGGCAAAAAGGGACAGAGAGAGGGGAGCTTAGGGGATTGTAGGGGGGTTTTTTAGGATATTTTGGGATTTTTTGGGGATTTTTTAAAGATTTTTTTGGGTTTTTTGGAAATTTTTGGGATTTTTTTGGGGTTTTTTTGGGGTTTTTTTTAGGATTTTTTGGGATTTTTTTGGGGATTTTTTGGCGATTTTTTTGGATTTTTTTATGGGATTTTTTGGGGATTTTTTTCAGATTTTTTGGGATTTTTTTGGGAATTTTTTTCAGATTTTTTGAGATTTTTTTGGGAATTTTTTCAGATTTTTTTGAGATTTTTTTGGGATTTTTTTCAGATTTTTTGGGATTTTTTTTGATTTCTTTCAGATTTTTTGGGGGTTTTTTGGGATTTTTGGGATTTTTTGGGGATTTTTTGGGATTTTTTGGTGTTTTTTTGGGGATTTTTTTCAGATTTTTTTGGGATTTTTTTAGATTTTTTTAAGATTTTTTTGGGGATTTTTTGAGATTTTTTTGGGATTTTTTGGGAATTTTTTTCAGATTTTTTGAGATTTTTTTGAGATTTTTTTGGGATTTTTTTCAGATTTTTTGGGGTTTTTTGGGGGTTTTTTGGGATTTTTTTGGGATTCTTTGGCGATTTTTTGGCGATTTTTTTGGGGGATTTTTTGGGATTTTTTGGAGGATTTTTTGGATTTTTTTTCTGATTTTTTGGGGGTTTTTTTGGGAATTTTTTGGATTTTTTTGGGAATTTTTTTCAGATTTTTTGGGGTTTTTTGGGGGGTTTTTTGGGATTTTTTGGGATTTTTTTGGCGATTTTTTGGCGATTTTTTTGGGGATTTTTTGGGGATTTTTTGGGGGATTTTTTGGGATTTTTTTGGGTTTTTTTGGGATTTTTTTTGGGATTTTTTGGGATTTTTTGGGGTTTTTTTGGGGGATTTTTTGGGGATTTTTTGGGGGATTTTTTGGGATTTTTTGGGGGTTTTTTGGGGATTTTTTTTGATTTTTGGGGATTTTTTTGGGATATTTTTCAGATTTTTTGGGGATTTTTTTTGGGATTTTTTGGCGATTTTTTTTTTTTATTTTTGGGGATTTTTTTTGGGATTTCTTTGGGGATTTTTTAGGGTTTTTTTTTAGATTTTTTAGGGATTTTTTAGGGATTTTTTTTTAAATGTTTTTGGGGGGGGATTTTTTGGGGATTTTTTTCAGATTTTTTGGGGGATTTTTTTGGGGATTTTTTGGGGATTTTATTAGGGATTATTTTGGGGTTTTTTATCTGGATTTTTCGGGGTTTTTTTCGGGATTTTTTGGGGCGGATTTTTTTCCCGTTTTCCCGGGATATTTTCAGCCTTTTTCCCCCCCTTACCTTGGGCCAACAAAGCAGATTTTGGGTCCCCCCCCCGGGGGCGCCAGGGGGGTTTGGGGGAGCCCCCCTCGCCCGGGGGGGGAGGGGAATCCTCGTCCTCCCCCTCCTCTTCCTCCTCCTCCTCCTCCTCCTCCTCCTCCTCGGCCCCGAGCGGATCCGGCCCTGCTGGGGGACCCCAAACCCATGGAAAACCCCCCAAAAAATCCCCGGGATTTGGGGGTCTCCCCCTTCTGCTCCATTGCCCCCCAGAATTCCAGCTCCTTTCCCCATTCTCCCCACAAATAACCCCATAACAATAATAACATTAATAAATAATAATAATAATCCCAGAACCCCAATCCCCCCTTTCTCCCCCCCAAATCCCCCAGACCCAATTCTCCCTTTTTCCCCCAATCTCTCCAACCCAAATCCCCCCATTTCCCCCATTTCTCCCCCCAAATCCCCCCAAATTCCCCAATCCCCCCCAAACCCCCCAATCCCCCCTAACCCAAAGCCCCCCATTTCCCCCCCAATCCCCCCAACCCCGTTTTTCCCCCCAAATCCCCCCAACCCCCCCATTTCCCCCCATTCCCCCCAATCCCATTTCCCCCCAATCCCCCCATTTCCCCCCATTCCCCCCAATCCCATTTCCGCCCCCAATCCCCCCCAAATCCCCCCCAGCCCCCAAATTTCCTCACCCTCCTCCTTCTCCTCCAGCTTCTCCTCCTCCTCCCCTCTCCCCATTCCCCCCAAATCCTCCCCGAACCCCCTCCACCCCCCCAAAATTTCCTCACCCTCCTCCTCCCCACTCCCCCATTCCCCCCAATCCCATTTCCCCCCAATCCCTCCAAACCCCCCCACCCCCAAAATTTCCTCACCCTCCTCTTCCAGCTCCTCCTCCTCCTCCCCATTCCCCCCAATCCCATTTCCCCCCAATCCCCCCAACCCCCCCCCACCCCCCAATTTCCTCACCCTCCTCTTCCAGCTCCTCCTCCTCCCTGCTCCCCCTTTCCCCCAATCCCATTTCCCCCCAATCCCCCCATTTCCCCCCAATCCCATTTCCCCCCAATCCCCCCATTTCCCCCCAATCCCATTTCCCCCCATTCCCCCCAATCCCATTTCCCCCCCCAATCCCCCCCAAACCCTCCCCACCCCCCCAATTTCCTCACCCTCCTCCTCCCCACTCCCCCATTCCCCCCAATCCCCCCATTTCCCCCCAATCCCATTTCCCCCCAATCCCCCCATTTCCCCCCAATCCCATTTCCCCCCATTCCCCCCAATCCCATTTCCCCCCCCAATCCCCCCCAAACCCTCCCCACCCCCCCAATTTCCTCACCCTCCTCCTCCCCACTCCCCCATTCCCCCCAATCCCCCCATTTTCCCCCCAATCCCATTTCCCCCAATCCCCCCATTTCCCCCCATTCCCCCCAACCCCAATCCCCCAAATGCCCCCCAATTTCCTCACCCTCCTCCTCCCCTCTCCCCATTCCCCCCAAATCGCCCCCGAACCCCCCCCACCCCCAAAATTTCCTCACCCTCCTCTTCCTCCAGCTCCTCCTCCTCCTCCTCCTCCTCCTCCCCGCTCTCCCCCATCCCAGAGGGCGACGAGCGGGGGGGCGCCCCCCCCTCCCCCCCTGCCAGGAGGTGGGGGCTGGGCACCCCCTGCCCCTCCCCCCGCCCTGGGGGGTGGGGGGGGGGCGATGCCCCCGCGCAGCAGCGCCCCCCGCAGGCCGTGGCGGGCGGCGGCGCGCAGCAGCGCCGCGTCGTGGGCGCCGCGCAGCCACCAGGGCGGCAGCAGCGAGCCGGGGGCGGCAGCAGCGCCAGCAGCGAGCCCAGCGCCGGGTGCGGCAGCACGCGCTCCCGGAGGCAGCGGAGCAGGGAGAGGCGGCGCAGGCAGCGCAGAGCCAGCCCGGGAGAGACGGGCAGGGCGCAGGAGAGAGACACGGAGCCACTGGAATACAAGAAACACAGAAAAAACGGGTTAGAAACGGGGAAAAAACGGGGCAGCACGCGCTCCCGGAGACACGGAGCAGGGAGAGGCGGCGCAGGCAGCGCAGAGCCAGCCCGGGAGAGACGGGCAGAGGCGCAGGAGAGAGACACGGAGCCACTGGAATACAAGAAACAGAGAAAAAAACGGGTTAGAAACGGGGAAAAAACGGGGCAGCACGCGCTCCCGGAGACAGCGGAGCAGGGAGAGGCGGCGCAGGCAGCGCAGAGCCAGCCCGGGAGAGACGGGCAGAGGCGCGGAGAGAGACACGGAGCCACTGGAATAGAGAAACAGGAAAAAACGGGTTAGAAACGGGAAAAAGGAAAAACAAACGGGGAAAAAAAACGGGTTACAACAGGGAGAGGCAGAGGAGAGAGACATGGAGGCACTGTGAGAGAGAAAACACAGAAAAAACGGGTTAGAAATGGGGAAAAAATGGGTTAAATTGGGGTTAAAAATGGGAATGAATGGGGTAAAAATGGGAATGAATGGGTTAAAATGGGAATAAACGGGGTAAAAATGGGTTAAATTGGGGTAAAAATGGGAATGAATGGGGTAAAAATGGGAATGAATGGGTTAAAATGGGAAAAAACGGGGTAAAAATGGGTTAAATTGGGGTAAAAATGGGAATGAATGGGTTAAAATTGGGAATGAATGGGTTAAAATGGGAATAAATGGGGTAAAAATGGGTTAAATTGGGGTAAAAATGGGAATGAATGGGTTAAATTGGGAATGAATGGGTTAAAATGGGAAAAAACGGGGTAAAAATGGGTTAAATTGGGGTAAAAATGGGAATGAATGGGTTAAATTGGAATGAATGGGTTAAAATGGGAATAAATGGGGTAAAAATGGGTTAAATTGGGGTAAAAATGGGAATGAATGGGTTAAATTGGGAATGAATGGGTTAAATTGGGAATCCAGGGGTTAATTTGGGGAGTGGGGCAGACAGGGCAGGGCAGGGGTGGAGGGGAGAGAGGTGGAAGCACTGAGAGAGAGAAAAAATGGGTTAAAAAGTGGAAAAAACGGGAAAAAAATGGGAAAAAACCTCCCGGTTTTGGGGCAAACTCCAGGAAACGCCCAGATTGGCCCAAAATCCCGGGAATTTTCCCCCTTACTATCTCCAGGCAGAGGCAGCAGCCGGCACAGAGTCCCTAAACCCTGAGAATCCCCTCGATTTTGGGTCCAAACCCCTCGATTTTGGGTCGAAACCTCCCAATTTTGGGTCGAAACCTCCCGATTTCGGGTCAAACTCCCCGAAATTCCCATTTTCCTCCCCAAATCCCAGGAATTCTGCCTTACCATCTCCAGGAGCCGGCGGCAGGCAGCTCAGACTCCCTACAACCTGGGAATCCCCTCGATTTTGGGTCAAAACCTCCCGATTTTGGGTCGAAACCTCCCAATTTTGGGTCCAAACCTCCCGATTTTGGTTCAAATCCCATTTTCCTCCCCAAATCCCAGGAATTCCGCCCTTACCATCCCCGGAGCCGGCGGCAGCCAGCACAGACTCCCTAAACCCTGGGAATCCCCTCGATTTTGGGTCGAAACCTCCCAATTTTGGGTCGAAACCTCCCGATTTTGGGTCGAAACCTCCCGATTTCGGGTCAAACTCCCCGAAATTCCCGTTTTCCTCCCCAAATCTTTGGAATTCCCACCTTACCATCTCTAGGAGCCAGCAGCAGCCGGCACAGAGTCCCTAAACCCTGAGAATCCTCACGATTTTGGGTCAAAACCTCCTGATTTTGGGTCGAAACCTCCCAATTTTGGGTCGAAACCTCCCGATTTCGAGTCAAACTCCCCGAAATTCCCGTTTTCCTCCCCAAATCCCAGGAATTCTGCCTTACCATCTCCAGGAGCCGGCGGCAGCCAGCACAGATCCCTACAACCTGGGAATCCCCTCGATTTTGGGTCAAAACCTCCCGATTTTGGGTCGAAACCTCCCAATTTTGGGTCCAAACCTCCCGATTTTGGTTCAAATCCCATTTTTCTCCCCAAATCCCAGGAATTCTGCCTTACCATCTCCAGGAGCCGGCAGCAACCAGCACAGACTCCCTAAACCCTGAGAATCCCCTCGATTTTGGGCTCAATCCCCTCGATTTTGGGTCGAAACCTCCCGATTTCGAGTCAAACTCCCCGAAATTCCCGTTTTCCTCCCCAAATCCCAGGAATTCTGCCTTACCATCCCCGGGAGCGGGCGGCAGGCGGCACACCTGCCGGCACATGGCCACGAAGGCGTGGTAGAAGCGGGTGAGCTCGTCGTCCGAGCGGCGCTCCAGGTTGGCCAGGGCGCGGAAGCGAGCCCAGCGGAAGCGGCCGGAGCCCGGCTCCAGCTCCACGCCGAAGGACGAGGCCACGCGCAGGAAATCGGCCTGCTCCCGCCGGGTCCAGCTGGGAACGGGCCGGGAACGGGGGGAAATGGGGAAAAACGGGGAGAAAATGGGAAAAAACGGAATGAGAAAAACGGAGGAAAAACAGGGGAAAGGGGGAAACGGGGGAAATGGAAAAAACGGGAAAAATGGGAAAACGGGGAAAAAAAACGGGAAAAAAATGAGGAAAAACGGGAAAAAAATGGAAAAACGGGAAAAAATGGGAAAAATGGGAAAGGAAACGGAAAAATGGGAAAAACGGGAAAAAAATGAGAAAAAACGGGAAAAAATGAGGAAAAAACGGAGAAAAATGGGAAAAACGGAATGAGGAAAAACGGGAAAAAAATGAGAAAAAACGGGAGAAAAATGAGAAAAGAAAACGGGAAAGGAAAATGAGGAAAAACGGAAAAAAATGAGGAAAAACGGGAAAAAAATGAGGAAAAACGGGAAAAAAAATGAGAAAAAACGGGAAAAAAATGAGAAAAAACGGGGGAAACGGGGGAAAATGAGAAAAAATGGGGAGAAAATGAGAAAAAACGGGGGGAAACGGGGGAAAACGGGGGGAAAACGGGGGGAAAATGGGAAAAAAACGGGGGAAAATGGGAAAAAACGGGGGAAATGGGGAGAAACGGCAAAAAAATGAGAAAAAAACGGCAAAAAAATGAGAAAAAACGGCAAAAAAATGAGAAAAAACGGCAAAAAATGAGAAAAAACGGGGGGAAATGGGGGAAAATGGGGAGAAACGGGGGAAAATGAGAAAAAACGGGGAGAAACGGCAAAAAAAAAGAAAAAAAACGGCAAAAAAATGAGAAAAAACGGCAAAAAAATGAGAAAAAACGGCAAAAAAATGAAGAAAAACGGCAAAAAAATGAGGAAAAATGGCAAAAAAAATGAGAAAAAACGGGGGGAAACGGGGGGAAAATGAGAAAAAGACGGCAAAAAAATGAGAAAAAACGGGGGAAAATAGGAAAAAACGGGGAGAAAATGAGAAAAAACGGGGGGAGACGGGGGGAAAATGGGAAAAAACGGGGGAAAATAGGAAAAAACGGGGAGAAACAGCAAAAAAATGAGAAAAAACGGCAAAAAAATGAGAAGAAATGGGGAGAAAATGGGAAAAAACGGGGGAAAATGAGAAAAAAATGTGGAGAAAATGAGAACAAACGGGGGAAAAATGGGAAAAAATGGGGGGAAACGGGGGAAAATGAGAAAAAACGGGGGAAAATGAGAAAAAATGGGGAGAAAAGGGGGAAAATGGGGAAAAATGGGGAAAAAATGGGAAAAGACGGGGAGAACATGAGAAAAAATGGGGAAAAAACGGGGAGAAACGGGGGGAAAATGGGGAGAAAATGAGAAAAAAATGGGGAAAAAATGGGGAAAAATGGGGAGAAAATGGGAAAAAAATGAGAACAAATGGGGAAAAAATGGGGAAAACGGGGGGAAATGGGGCAAAATTGAGGGAAAAGGGGGGGAAAATGGGAGAAAATGGGAAAAAATGGGAAAAAAATGGAAAAAAATGGGAAAAAAATGGGAAAAAAATGGGAAAAAATGTTAAAAAAAATGGGAAAAACCGTGGAACCCCCCGAGTGAAACCCCCCCATCCCCAACCCCCCCCAATCCCAACCCCCCCCGGGGGTTTCGGGGTCGGCCGAACCCGATTTTGGGGGTGCCGAGCCCCCCCGAGCCCCCCCAAAGCCCCCCCAAAGCCCCCCAAAGCTCACCGCTGCTGCTTGTCGCGCCGGCCGCCGTCGTGAGCGCGCCGCGGGCGCCGCCGCTCGCCGGGGGGTCCCGGGGGGGTCCCGGGGGGGCTCCCGGGGGTCCGGGGGGTCCCGGCCCCTGGCAGGCGCCCAGCAGGGCGGGAACCAGGGCGGAGAGCGGGGCTGGGGGGCGGGGCTGGGGGCGGACCCACCCGGGGACCTGGGGGCAGGGGGGGGAGTCAGTTTGGGGGGGTTTGGGGTCAGTTTGGGGGGCCAGGGGGGTTGGGGGCGGGACCCCACCCGGGGACCTGGGGAGACAGGGGGGAGTCAGTTTGGGGGGTTCAGGGGGTCATGGTTAGTTTGGGGGGCCAGGGGGGTTTGGGGTCAGTTTAGGGGGCCAGGGGGCTGGGGGGCAGGACCCCCCCCCGGGGGACCTGGGGGACACAGGGGGAGTCAGTTTGGGGGGGTTTGGGGTCAGTTTGGGGGGCCAGGGGGGGTTTGGGGGGTCCAGAGCGGGTTTGGGGTCATTTGGTTTGGGGGGGTTTGGGGGTTTTGGGGGGGCCAGGCGGGTTTGGGGTCAGTTTGGGGGGATTGGGGGGTTTGGGGCGACCGGGGGCCAGAGGGGTTTGGGGTCAGTTTGGGGGGCCAGGGGGGGTTTGGGGGTCAGTTTGGGGGGTCCAGGGGGTTTGGGGTCATTTGGGGGCCCTGGGGGGCTGGGGGGTCAGCCAGGGGTTTGGGGTCAGTTGGGGGGAGTTTGGGGGGTAGGTAGTTGGGGGGAGTTTGGGGGTCCAAAGCGGTTTGGGGTCAGTTTGGGGGGGATTGGGGGGTTTGGGGGGTCCAGAGCGGTTTGGGGTCAGTTGGGGGGGTTTGGGGGGGTTTGGGGTCAGTTGGGGGGCCAGAGGGGTTTGGGGTCAGTTTGGGGGGAGGGGTTTGGGGTCAGACTTGGGGGTCCAAGTTTGGGGGATTTGGGGGGTCTGGGGGGATTCTGGGGGTCCAGAGGGATTTGGGGTCATTGGGGGGGCATATGTTGGGGGTCCAGAGCGAGTTTGGGGTCAGTTTGGGGGGGCAAGGGGGGTTTTTGTTGGGGTCATTGGGGGGGTTTTGGGGGTCTGGTGTACTTCTGGGGGTCCAGAGCGGTTTGGGTCATCTGGGTTTGGGCACTGGGCTCATGTCACTTGGTGGGTCACTTGGGAGATGGTTGGGTACTTTTTTGGAGGGGCTAGTGGGAATGAATTTTTTTGGTGGGATGAACCCCCCGTCCCCCCTTTAACCTTCATCCCGTCCACCACCGAGATTCCTCGTCCAGCCCGGCCAGGGGTCACTCTGGGGGGGTCACGGGTCACCAAAGCCCCAGACCCCCCAAACTCACGGGCACGAGCCAGGAATTCCAGGGAGGGAAAAAAATCCAGGATTTGGGGGAATTTTTTGGGAATTTGGGGGATTTTTTGGGGTTTTTTTTACCTCCTCGCTGCCCCCCTGCTGGGGTTTGTACTCGGGGTCCTCGGGGTCCTTGTCCAGATCAGCCCTGGGGGGGACCCCAAAATCCCTGAATCCCCCAAAAACATCCCGGGATTTGGACACAAAATCCCTGAATCCCCAAAAAAATCCCGGGATTTGGACACAAAATCCCTGAATTCCCAAAAAAATCCCGGGATTTGGACCCAAAATCCCTGAATCCCCCAAAAAATATACCGGGATTTGGACCCAAAATCCCTGAATCCCCAAAAAAAATCCTGGGATTTGGACACAAAATCCCTGAATTCCGAAAAAAATCCTGGGATTTGACCCCAAAATCCCGGGATTCGCCCCTAAAATCCCAAGAATTGGCCCCAAAATCCCGGGATTTGGCCCCAAAAATCCAAGGATTTGTCCCCAAAATCCCAGGAATTCCCCCCAAACTCCCAAGAATTGTCACCAAAATCCCAAGATTTGGCCCCATAATGCCAAGAACTGGCCCCAAAATCCTGGGATTGTCCAAAATGTCCCCAAATCCCAGGAATTGGCCCAAGAATTGGCCCCAAACTCCAAAGAATTGGTCCCAAACTCCCAGAATTCCCCAAAAATCCCAGGATTTGGCCCCAAAATCTTGGGAATTGGCTCCAAAATCCCAGGAATTCCCCCACCCAATTCCCTACGAAATTCTCGGCCTCAAAATCCCAAGAATCGGTCCCGAAATCCCAGGAAATCCCCAAAAATCCCAGGATTTGCCCCGAAAATCTCAGGAATTGTTCCCCCAAATCCCTGGATTTGGCCCCTAAAATACCAAGAATTGACCCCAAAATCCCTGGATTTGACCCCAAACTCCCAAGAATCGGTCCTCAAATCCCAGGAATTCCCCGAAAATCCCAGGATTTGTCCCCAAAATCTTGGGAATTCGCCCCCCCAAATCCCAGAACTGCCCCAAAATCTTGGGATTTGGCCCCAAACTCCCAGAAACTGGCCCCAAACTCCCGGGATTTGTCCCCAAAAATCCCGGATTTGTCCCCAAAATCCCGAGAATTGGCCCCAAACTCCAAAGAATTGGTCCCAAACTCCCAGAATTCCCAAAAAATCCCAGGATTTGGCCCCAAAATCTTGGGAATTCGCCCCCCAAATCCCAGACTGGCCCCAAAATCTTGGGAATTGGCCCCAAAATGACAGGAATCGGTCCCGAAATCCCAGGAATTCCTCCCAAATCCCAGGATTTGCCCCCAAAATCTCAGGAATTGTTCCCCCAAATCCCTGGATTTGGCCCCAAACTCCCAGGATTTGGCCCCTAAAATCCCAAGAATTGGCCCCAAACTCCAAGGATTTGGCCCCTAAAATCCCGGGATTTGTCCCCAAAATCTTGGGAATTTGCCCCCCAAATCCCAGAACTGGCCCCAAACTCTTGGGAATTGGCCCCAAAATCCCGGGATTTGGCCCCAAATCCCAGGACTCGGCCTCAAAATCCCAAGAATCAGTCCCGAAATCCCAGGAATTCCCCGAAAATCCCAAGATTTATCCCCAAAATCTTGAGAATTGGCCCCAAACTCGCAGAAATTGGCCCCAAACTCCCGGGATTTTTTCCCCAAAAATCCCTGGATTTGTCCCCAAAATGCCAGAATCCCCCAAAATTCCCAGAATTCCCTGGAAATCCTGGCATTCCGCGGCGCCTCAGCCCTGGGCTGCACTCAGCCCGGCGCGCGGACACCGGTCGGTATTAGCATGGCTGGGTCATCAGGGCGCCGCGTTTTGGGGGCAAAAACCCCAATTTTGGGGGAGCCCCGGGAGGGGGAGCCGCCCCAGAGGCAGGGAGAGGGGAGCTGCCCCCAAATCCCGGGAGAGTCCCGAAAAATCCCCCCAGGTTCACCCCAAATCCAACAAAAACCCCCCCAAAATCGTCAAAATCACCCCAAAATCATCAAAGTCACCCCAAAATCAACCTAAATAAACCAAATCCACCAAAAATCCCCCAAAATCCAAAACACCCCAAAATCATCAAAATCACCCCAAAATCATCCTAAATTCACCCAAATCCACCAAAAATCCCCCAAAATCTCAAAACACCCCAAAATCATCAAAGTCACCCCAAAATCACCAAATACCAAATCCCCCAAAAATCCCAAAACTCAAAATCACCCCAAAATCATCAAAATCACCCCAAAATTCATCCAAATTTACCCAGAAATCCCCCCAAAATTATCCTAAATAAACCCAAAATCACCCCAAAATCATCAAAATCACCCCAAAATTCACCCCAAATCCCCCAAATCCCCCCAAATCCCAAAGTCCCCCCAAACCCACCCCAAATCCCCCCAAACCCCCCAAAAACCCACCCAAAATCCCCCAAAATCTCCCCCCAAATCCCCCCAAACCCATCCTAAAATCCCCCCAAATCCCCCCAAAATCCCCCAAACCCATCCTAAATCCCCCAAATCCCCCCAACAATCCTCCAAACCATCCCAAAATCCCCCAAAATCAATCAAAATCCCCCCAAACCCGTCCTAAACCCCCCAAATCCCCCCAAAATCCCCCCAAATCCCCAAAAATCCTCCAAACCCACCCCAAAATCCCCCAAAATCCCCTCAAACCCACCCCAAATCCCCCCAAACCCATCCTCAATCCCCCAAAATTCCCCCAAATCCCCCCAAATCCCCCCCAAACCCCCCCAACCCCCCCCCAAATCCTCTCAAACCCACCCTAAACCCCCCAAAATCCTCCAAAACCCCCCAAAACCCCCCAAAATCCCCCAAACCCACTCCAAATCCCCCCAAAATTCACCCCAAACCCCCCAAAATCCCCCAAAATCCCCTCAAACCCCACCCTAAACCCCCAATCCCCCCCAATCCCCCAATCCCCCAATCCCCCCAATCCCCCCAATCCCCCCAATCCATCCCCAATCCCCCCAATCCCCCACAATCCCCCCCAAACCCCCCAAACCCACCCAAAACCCCCAAAACCCCTCAAAACCCATCCTAAACCCCCCCAAAATTCACCCAAATTTCCCCCAATACCCCCAAATCCCCCCAATCCCAACCCCAATCCCCCCAAAACCCACCCAAAATCCCTCAAACCCATCCTAAACCCCCCAAAATTCACCCCAAATTTCCCATCAATCCCCCCAAACCCCCCCAATCCCCCCACAATCCCCCCCAAACCCCCAAAAACCCACCCAAAATCCCCTCAAACCCATCCTAAACCACCCCCCCCAATCCCCCCCAATGCCCCCCAATCCCCCCACAACCCACCCAAAACCCCCCAAAATCCCCTCAAACCCCCCCCAATGGCCCCTTTTGGGGGTCTCACCCCTCGGGCCCCTCCAGGCGCTGCTCGGCCGCCACGGCCGCGGCATCGGGACCCCCGGCCTTGGCCAGGAAGCACAGGGCGGGGTCTGCACGCATGGTGTGGTACCTCTCGTACCCTAAAAACCCCAAAGGCACCCCAAAAGAGCCAGGGTCAGCAAAAAACAGCAAAAAACCAGCAAGAAACAGCAAAAAACAGCAAAAAAACCAGCAAAAAACAGCAAAAAACAGCAAAAAACCCCGTGGAAATAACCCAAAATATAACGGAAATACAAAAAAAACCATTAAAATAACCTAAAATAACCCAAAATAACCCCGTTAAAATAACCCAAAATAATTCAAAATAACCCAAAAAACCCCGTGAAAATAACCCAAAATATAACGGAAATACACTGAAATAACCCCATGAAAATAACCCAAAAAAACCCCAAAAAACCCCATTAAAATAACCCCAAATATACCCAAAATACACTGAAATAACCCAAAATAACCCCATTAAAATAACCCCAAATATACCCAAAAAACCGCATTAAAATAACCCCAAAAAATCCCCAAAAATACCCTATATAAACCCCATTAAAATACCCCAAAAAAACCCCAAAAAAATCCCATATAAACCCCATTAAAAAACCCCAAAAAACCCAAAAGAAACCCCCAAAAAACCCCAAAAAACCCCATTAAAAAAACCCCAAAAAATCCCAAAAAATCCGCCATATAAACCCCATTAAAATAACCCCAAAAAACCCCAAAAAAAACCCAAAAAATCCCAAAAAACCCCCAAAAAACCCCATTAAAAAACCCCAAAAAAAACCCCAAAAAAAACCAAAAAATCCCCAAAAACCCCAAATAAACCCCATTAAAATACCCCCAAAAAAACCCCAAAAAAACCCAAAAAATCCCAAAAAAACCAAAAAAAATCCCCAAAAAACCCCTATACAAACCCCATTAAAATACCCCCAAAAAAAACCCCAAAACCCCCCAAATCCCCCCAAAAATCCCCCCAATCCCCCCCGGTACCGACCGTGCTTGAAGACCCCGATGAGCAGCGACTTGTCGGCCTCGGGTCCCACCAGGGACAGGGCACGTCCAGCTGCTGCACCGCTGGCACCCAGATGTGCACATCGCTGGGGGGGGGACAGGGACCCCGGAAATGGGGAGAGGGACCCCGGAAACGGGGACAGGGAGCCCGGAAATGGGGAGAGGGAGCCCGGAAACGGGGAGAGGGAGCCCGGAAACGGGGAGAGGGAGCCGGAAACGGGGAGAGGGAGCCCGGAAACGGGGAGAGGGGGCACAAAAATGGGAGAGGGACCCCGAAAATGGGGAGAGGGGGCACAAAAATGGGGAAAAGGAGCCCAAAAATGGGAGAGTGACCCCAAAAACGGGGTATGGAACCCTAAAAATGGGGAGAGGGACCCCGAAAATGGGGAAAAGGAGCCCAAAATAGGAGAGTGACCCCAAAAAACGGGGTATGGGACCCCAAAAACGGGGTATGGGACCCCGAAAATGGGGAGAGGGACCCCAAAAATGGAATAGGACCCCAAAAATGGGGAGAGGGACCCCAAAAATGGGGATGGGACCCCGGAAACGGGGAGAGGGACCCCGGAAACGGGAGAGGGGGCACAAAAATGGGGTGAGGGACCCCGAAAATGGGGAGAGGGACCCCGAAATCTGAGAGAGGGACCCCGAACCCGGCTCTGCAGAACCCTGAGGCCGCCCCAAACCCCCGGATTTCCCCAAATTTCCCAGAATTTTCCCAGATTTTCCCCAGATTTCAGCAGATTTTCCCAGAATTTCCCAAATTTCCCGGATTTTCCCAGAATTTTCCCAAATTTCCCGGATTTTCCCAGAATTTTCCCAAATTTCCCCGGATTTCCCAGAATTTCCTCAGATTTTCCCACAATTTTCCCAGATTTTCCTTGGATTTTCCCAGAATTTTCCCAGATTTTTCCCGGATTTTCCCAAATTCCCCAGATTTTCCCTGAATTTCCTAGATTTTCCCCAGATTTTCCCACAATTTCCCCAGATCTTCCCAGATTTTTCCCAGAATTTTCCCGGATTTTCTCGCATTTCCCCAAATTTCCCAGAATTTCCCAGATTTTCCCTGAATTTCCCCAGATTTTCCCCGAATTTCCCCAGATTTTCCCTGGATTTTCCCAGAATTTCCCAGATTTTCCCTGAATTTCCCCAGATTTTCCCCGAATTTCCCCAGATTTTCCCTGGATTTTCCCACAATTTCCCCAGATTTTCCCTGAATTTCCCCAGATTTTCCTGGATTTCCCAGAATTTCCCACATTTTCCCCAGATTTTCCCAGAATTTCCCCAGATCTTCCCAGATTTTTCCCAGAATTTTCCCGGATTTTCTCGCATTTCTCCAAATTTCCCAGAATTTCCCAGATTTTCCCTGAATTTCCCCAGATTTTCCCCAAATTTCCCCGGATTTTCCCACAATTTCCCCAGATTTTCCCAAGATCTTCCTGGATTTCCCCATATTTTCCCGGATTTTCCCCGAATTTCCCCAGATTTTCCCCAAATTTTCCCAGATTTTCCCCAAACTTTCCCGTATTTTCCCGGATGTTTTCCCGGTTTTTCCCCCTTTTTTTCCCCAGTTTTTTCCCGCAATATTCCCGCCTTTTTCCGGGATTTCCCGGGATTTCCCCCTCACCTGTGGCTGGCCCCGGCCAGCACCTGCTCCGCCTGCTCCCCGATCACCTCGTGGCGCAGGAAATGCAGCGAGCGCACGCGCAGCAGGATCCTGGGACGCCGGGAAAACAGCCCGGAAACAGCCCAGAATATATCCCAAACACATCCCAAACATATCCCAGAAACAGCCCAGAATATATCCCAAACACATCCCAAACATATCCCAGAAACAGCCCAGAATATATCCCAAACACATCCCAAACATATCCCAAAAACAGCCCAGAATATATCCCAAACACATCCCAAACATATCCCAAAAACAGCCCAGAATATATCCCAAACACATCCCAAACATATCCCAAAACAGCCCAGAATATATCCCAAACACATCCCAAACATATCCCAAACATATCCCAAACACATCCAAAATATATCCCAAAAACAGCCCAGAATATATCCCAAACACATCCCAAAAATATCCCAGAAACAGCCCAGAATATATCCCAAACACATCCCAAACTATCCCAAAAACAGCCCAAATATTCCCAAACACATCCCAACATATCCCAAACACATCCCAAAATATTCCCAGAAACAGCCCAAAATATATCCCAAACACATCCCAAACATATCCCAAAAACACCAGAAACAGCCCAGAAACAGCCCAAAGATATCCCAGAAACATCCCAAACCATCCCAAAGATATCCCAGAAACAGCCCAGAAACAGCCCAAAGATATCCCAAAAATATCCCAAAAACATCCCAGAAACATCCCAAAGATATCCCAAAAACATCCCAGAAACATGCCCAGAAACATCCCAAAGATATCCCAAACACATCCCAAAGATATCCCAAAAACATCCCAAACACATCCCAAAAACATCCCAGAAACATCCCAAAAATATCCCAAAAACATCCCAAACACATCCCAAAGACATCCAAAAACATCCCAGAAACATCCCAAAAACATCCCAGAAACATCCCAAAAATATCCCAAAAACATCCAAACACATCCAAAGACATCCCAAAAACATCCCAGAAACATCCCAAAAACATCCCAAAAATCCCAAAAATACCCAAAAACATCCCAAAAAATCCCCCAAAAATATTCCAACATCCCAAGAAAATCCCCGAAAAAAAACCCCAAAAAGTCCCAAAAAATCCCCGTAAAACCCCGAAAAAATGCCTATAAACCCCCTAAAAAAATCCATAAAAAATCCAAAAAAATCCCCTAAAAAAATCCCCATAAAACCGCAAAAAATTTCCCCAAAAAACCCCCAAAAAAATCCCCCAAAAAATCCCCAAAAAATCCCAAAAATCCCCAAAAAATCCCCATAAACACCCCAAATCCCCCCCTATAAAATCCCAAAAAAATCCCAAAAAATCCCCATAAAAAACCATAAAACCCCCAAAAAAACCCCAAAAAAAACCCCAAAAAAATCCCAAAAATCCCAAAAAATCCCCATAAACACCTGAAATCCCCCCCTAAAAAATCCCAAAAAAATCCCAAAAAATCCCCATAAAATTGCCATAAAACCCATAAAATATCCCAAAACAACCAAAGAAAAAATCCAAAAAAAATCCAAAAAAATCCCCAAAAAATCTCCAAAAAACCCCCGTAAAAACCCCGAAAAAATCCCCAAAAAATCCCCATAAACCTCCTAAAAAATCCATAAAAAATCCCAAAAAATCGCCATAAACACCCCAAATCCCCCCATAAAAAATCCCAAAAAAATCCCCAAAAAATCCCCAAAAAACCCCATAAAACCTCAAAAATCCCCCAAAAACCCCCAAAAAAATCCCCAAAAAATCCCCAAAAATCCCCCCAAATCCCCGAAGCTGCCCCCGCCCCCCAGCCCCGCCCAGGCTCACCTGGCGCTTGGTGCCGCAGGTGTTTGCGGTAGCCCTCGTCCCCCAGCAGCCCCTCGGGCTCGGCGCCACCGCGGCCACTCGGCGGAACCTTCCGGAACCTTGGGGGGCTTGCGAGCCTTGCGGCCCCGGGCAGCGCGGGGGAGCGGGGCCTGGGGGGGGACACGGGGACGGGGGGGGGCAGGGGGTTAAATATGCACTGGGAGCCCAAAAATCCACCTGGGAATACCCCAAAACCCACCTGGGAATACCCCAAAATCCACCTGGGATAACCCCAAAAACCCACCTGGGAATACCCCAAAACCCACCTGGGATAACCCAAAAACCCACCTGGGAATACCCCAAAACCCACCTGGGAATAGCCCAAAACCCACCTGGGAATACCCCAAAAACCCAGCTGGGAATACCCCAAAACCCACCTGGGATAACCCCAAAAACCCACCTGGGATAACCCCAAAACCCACCTGGGAATACCCCAAAAACCCACCTGGGAATAGCCCAAAACCCACCTGGGAATACCCCAAAACCCACCTGGGATAACCCCAAAAACCCAGCTGGGAATACCCCAAAACCCACCTGGGAATAGCCCAAAACCCACCTGGGAATAGCCCAAAACCCACCTGGGATAACCCCAAAAACCCAGCTGGGAATACCCCAAAACCCACCTGGGAATAGCCCAAAACCCACCTGGGAATAGCCCAAAACCCACCTGGGAATACCCCAAAAACCCAGCTGGGAATACCCCAAAACCCACCTGGGATAACCCCAAAAACCCACCTGGGATAACCCCAAAACCCACCTGGGATAACCCCAAAAACCCACCTGGGATAACCCCAAAACCCACCTGGGAATACCCCAAAAACCCAGCTGGGAATAGCCCAAAACCCAGCTGGGAATACCCCAAAACCCACCTGGGATAACCCCAAAACCCACCTGGGAATACCCCAAAAACCCACCTGGGAATACCCCAAAACCCACCTGGGATAACCCCAAAAACCCACCTGGGAATAGCCCAAAACCCACCTGGGAATACCCCAAAACCCACCTGGGAATAGCCCAAAACCCACCTGGGAATAGCCCAAAACCCACCTGGGAATAGCCCAAAATCCACCTGGGAATAGCCCAAAACCCACCTGGGAATAGCCCAAAACCCACCTGGGAATAGCCCAAAACCCACCTGGGAATACCCCAAAACCCACCTGGGATAACCCCAGAACCCACCTGGGATAACCCCAAAAACCCACCTGGGATAACCCAAAACCCACCTGGGAATACCCCAAAAACCCACCTGGGATAACCCCAAAACCCACCTGGGAATACCCCAAAAACCCACCTGGGAATAGCCCAAAACCCACCTGGGAATACCCCAAAACCCACCTGGGATAACCCCAAAACCCACCTGGGAATAGCCCAAAACCCCCTGGGAATAGCCCAAAACCCACCTGGGATAACCCCAAAACCCACCTGGGATAACCCCAAAACCCACCTGGGAATAGCCCAAAACCCACCTGGGAATACCCCAAAAACCCATCTGGGAATAGCCCAAAACCCAGCTGGGAATACCCCAAAACCCACCTGGGATAACCCCAAAACCCACCTGGGAATACCCCAAAAACCCACCTGGGAATAGCCCAAAACCCACCTGGGAATAGCCCAAAACCCACCTGGGAATACCCCAAAACCCACCTGGGATAACCCCAAAACCCACCTGGGAATACCCCAAAACCCACCTGGGATAACCCCAAAAACCCACCTGGGATAACCCCAAAAACCCACCTGGGATAACCCCAAAACCCACCTGGGAATACCCCAAAACCCACCTGGGAATAGCCCAAAACCCACCTGGGAATACCCCAAAACCCACCTGGGAATAGCCCAAAACCCACCTGGGAATAGCCCAAAACCCACCTGGGAATACCCCAAAACCCACCTGGGATAACCCCAAAACCCACCTGGGAATAGCCCAAAAACCCACCTGGGAATACCCCAAATTATACACTGGGACCCCAGAAACCCACCTGCAATGGCCCCAGATCCCCCTGAGTGACCCCAGACCCCCTGAGTGACCCCACAGTGACCCCAGACCCCCATATTGACCCCAGACCCCCACAGTGACCCCACATGTACCCGGACCCCCTGAGTGACCCCAGACCCCCTGAGTGACCCCACAGTGACCCCAGACCCCAATACTGACCCCAGACCCCCACAGTGGCCCCACACTGAGCCCAGACCCCCCGAGTAACCCCACAGTGACCCCAGACCCCCCATACTGACCCCAGACCCCCTGAGTGACCCCAGACCCCGAGTGACGCCACAGTGACCCCAGACCCCCCATACTGACCCCAGACCCCCTGAGTGACCCACAGTGACCCCAGACCCCCCACACTGACCCCAGAGTGACCCCAGAGTGACCCCAGACCCCCTGAGTGACCCCACAGTGACCCCAGACCCCCAATACTGACCCCAGACCCCTGAGTGACCCCAGACCCCCTGAGTGACCCCAGCCCCCCCATACTGACCCCAGACCACACTCCGGCCGTTCTCGGGCCCCAGCAGGGCGCAGGCGAAGGCGCGCGTGCCGGACCCCCTGAGTGACCCCAGACCCCCTGAGTGACCCCCTGAGTGACCCCAGACCCCCTGAGTGACCCCACAGTGACCCCTGAGTGACCCCACACGTACCCCAGACGGCGCTGCGGCCGTTCTCGGGCCCCAGCAGGGCGCAGGCGAAGGCGCGCGTGCCGGCGTCTCCGCGGAAATGCCGCAGGCACATTCCCAGGATGGCTCGGCCCAGCCCCTCCAGCTCCCGCTCGGACACGCGCCGCTTGAAGCGGCCCTGCGCGGCCAGCTCCGGCCACCGGCCCCACCTGAGGGCATGGCGGGCACTCAGGGGGGCAGCGGGCACTCAGGGGGGCAGGGGTCAGTCAGGGGTCAGTGGGGTCAGTCAGGGTCAGTCAGGGGTCAGTGGGGTCAGTCAGGGGGCAGGGGTCAGTCAGGGGTCAGTGGGGTCACTCAGGGGTCAGTGGGGTCACTCAGGGGTCAGTGGGGTCAGTCAGGGGTCAGTCAGGGGTCAGTGGGGTCAGTCAGGGATCTGTCAGGGGGCAGGGGTCAGTGGGATCAGTCAGGGGGGGCAGGGGTCAGTCAGGGGTCAGTGGGGTCAGTCAGGGGTCAGTGGGGTCAGTCAAGGGTCAGTCAGGGGGCAGGGGTCAGTCAGGGGGCAGGGTCAGTCAGGGGTCAGTGGGGTCACTCAGGGGTCAGTGGGGTCAGTCAGGGTCAGTGGGGTCACTCGGGGGGCAGGGGTCAGTCAGGGTCAGTGGGTCACTCAGGGTCAGTGGGGTCACTCAGGGTCAGTGGGGTCAGTGGGGTCAGTCAGGGGTCAGTGGGGTCAGTCAGGGGGGGCAGGGGTCAGTCAGGGGTCAGTGGGGTCAGTCAGGGGTCAGTCAGGGGTCAGTGGGGTCAGTCAGGGGTCAGTGGGGTCAGTCAGGGGTCAGTCAGGGGTCATTGGGGTCAGTGTGGGTCAGTGGGGTCAGTCAGGGTCAGTGGAGTCAATGGGATTAATGGGGATCAATGATGATCAATGACGATCAATGGGGATCAATGGGATCAATAGGGTCAATAGGATTAATGGGGTCAGTGGGATCAATGGGATAAAGGTCAATGGGATCATAGGGCAAGGGATCAATGGGATCAGGGTCAATGGGCAGGTCAGATCATGGGATCAGTGGGGATCAATAGGGTCAAGTTATGGGGTCAGGGGATCAAGGGATCAGTGGGGTCATGGGTCAATCAGGGCAGGGTCAAGGGGGTCAGTGGGTCAGCCCAGGGGACAGTCAGGGGGTGCCAGTCCTCAGGGCCCAGGGGGTCACTCAGGTGTCCGGGTCAGTAGGAGGGAGTCGGATCGGGCAGGCTAGGCTGGCAGGCAGGGTAAGGCAGGGAGGTCATCAGGGAGTCAGTGGCTCGGTCGGTCACCGGGGCACTCAGGTGTGCTAGGTATGGATCTCAGGTCAGTGGTCACTCGGGGGCAGGTATAGGTCTGGTCACAGGTCATCAGGTCTGGTCTCAGGCATGGTCTCGGTCAGGTCCGGTCATGGTCATCAGGCATGGTCTGGGCAGGTCGTCAGGTCAGGTCATCGGTCAGTGGTCAGTCAGGGTCCAGGTCATTGGTCAGTGTGGTCGTGGCTCAGGTCTGTCAAGGATAATGGACAATATCATAGATCATGGATCATGATCAAAGCATAGATAATGGTCATGATCAGATCATAGGTCAGATAAGATTATGGCAAGACATGGATCATGCATGGGTCAAGGTCATGATCAGTGGGTAATGGATCATACGTATAGGTCAGGGGACAAGGATCTGGGTCGAGCAACGACAGGGTCAGAAGTTGCCCAGTGCTCAGGAGCCCCAGGGCCACACCGTAGACCATCAGGTGTGCCAGGTGCCCCCCAGCCCCTCCAGGTGCCCCCACTCCCCTCCAGGTGCCCCCCAGGTGCCCCCCAGCCCCCCCAGGTGCCCCCCAGGCCCCCCCAGGTGCGCACCCGTAGACCATCAGGTGTGCCCAGGTGCCCCAAATGCCCCCCAGCCCCCCCAGGTGCCCCCAGGTGCCCCCCAGGTGCGCACCCGTAGACCATCAGGTGTTTCTCCACGCGCAGGCAGTCGCTGCGGCCAAAGGGCTGCGGGCGGGCGGGCGGGCGTGGCCGGCACCTGCTGCTGCTGCTGCTGCTGCTGGCTCACCTGTGGGCCCACCTGCTGCTGCTGCTGCTGGCCCACCTGTTGGCCCACCTGCTGCTGGCCCACCTGCTGGTGGCCGTGGTGGCCGCGGCGCGGGCGGCCGGCGCGCTCCAGCCGCTCCAGGTCGTCGTCGCTGTCCAGGTCGGAGAAGTCGAGCAGGTCATCGTCACGGAGCGTGCTGAAGTGACGGGTCTGCTTCCGGACCCGCGGCGTGTCGATCACCAGCGTGTTCTGGGACAGGTGAGACAGGGTGAGACAGGTGAGACAGGTGAGACAGGTGAGATATGGACAGGTGAGATATGGACAGGGTGACGTATGTGCTGAAGTGACGGGTCTGCTTCCGGACCCGCGGCGTGTCGATCACCAGCGTGTTCTGGGACAGGTGGGACAGGTGAGACAGGTGAGAATGACAGGTGAGACAGGTGAGATATGGACAGGTGAGATATGGACAGGTGAGATGTGCTGAAGTGACGGGTCTGCTTCCGGACCCGCGGCGTGTCGATCACCAGCGTGTTCTGGGACAGGTGAGACAGGTGAGACAGGTGAGACAGGTGAGATATGGACAGGTGAGATATGGACAGGTGAGATATGGACAGGTGAGATGTGCTGAAGTGACGGGTCTGCTTCCGGACCCGCGGCGTGTCGATCACCAGCGTGTTCTGGGACAGGTGGGACAGGTGAGACAGGTGAGACAGGTGAGACAGGTGAGATATGGACAGGTGAGATATGGACAGGTGAGATGTGCTGAAGTGACGGGTCTGCTTCCGGACCCGCGGCGTGTCATCACCAGCGTGTTCTGGGACAGGTGGACAGGTGAGACAGGTGAGACAGGTGAGAAACAGGTGAGATATGGACAGGTGAGATATGGACAGGTGAGATGTGCTGAAGTGACGGGTCTGCTTCCGGACCCGCGGCGTGTCGATCACCAGCGTGTTCTGGGACAGGTGGACAGGTGAGACAGGTGAGACAGGTGAGATATGGACAGGTGAGATATGGACAGGTGAGATGTGCTGAAGTGACGGGTCTGCTTCCGGACCCGCGGCGTGTCCATCACCAGCGTGTTCTGGGACAGGTGGGACAGGTGCAGGAACAGGTGAGACAGGTGAGATATGGACAGGTGAGATATGGACAGGTGAGATGTGCTGAAGTGACGGGTCTGCTTCCGGACCCGCGGCGTGTCGATCACCAGCGTGTTCTGGGACAGGTGAGACAGGTGAGACAGGTGAGACAGGTGAGATATGGACAGGTGAGATATGGACAGGTGAGATGTGCTGAAGTGACGGGTCTGCTTCCGGACCCGCGGCGTGTCCATCACCAGCGTGTTCTGGGACAGGTGAGACAGGTGAGACAGGTGAGACAGGTGAGATATGGACAGGTGAGATATGGACAGGTGAGATTGATGCTGAAGTGACGGGTCTGCTTCCGGACCCGCGGCGTGTCATCACCAGCGTGTTCTGGGACAGGTGAGACAGTGACAGGTGAGACAGGTGAGATATGGACAGGTGAGATATGGACAGGTGAGAATGGACAGGTGAGATGTGCTGAAGTGACGGGTTGCTTCCGGGACCCGCGGCGTGTCGATCACAGCGTGTTCTGGGACAGGTGAGACAGGTGAGACAGGTGAGATATGGACAGGTGAGATATGGACAGGTGAGACTGGACAGGTGAGACAGGTGATTGACACGGGATGAGACAGGGACAGGTGGGAAAAGGCAGACAAGGCAGGTAAGATGACAAGGACAAGGAACAGGTGAGAGAGACAGGTGAGAGCAGGCAGGGAACCACACAGGTGAACACAGCCAGGTGAGCACAGGTGACCCAGCCCAGGGAGCACAGCCAGTGAACACAGCCAGGTGAGCACAGGTGACCCAGCCAGGTGAGCACAGCCAGGTGAGCACAGGTGACCCCAGCCCAGGTGAGCACAGCCAGGGAGCACAGGTGACCCAGCCCAGTGAGCACAGCCAAGTGAGCACAGGTGACCCAGCCAGGTGAGCCCACCTTGCTGTTGAGCAGGTCCAGGTCCAGGTCGGCCTTCTTGCGCCACTTCTGCCAGAAGTTGGGGTCGTCCAGCGCGATGTCCGTGCGGTTCTCCGAGCCACGAACTGGCCTGGGGGGACACACCTGGTCACCTGGGCGGCCACCTACCTGGGCCTTCTACCGAGCCCCCAGCCCCACCTGGCCACCCCTAGACCTTCCCCATCCCTACCTAGCCACACCTGGACCTTCTCCAACTCCACCTGGCCACCCCTGGACCTTCTCCAACTCCACCTGGCCACACCTGGACCTTCTCCAACTCCACCTGGCCACCCCTAGACCTTCCCCATCCCTACCTAGCCACACCTGGACCTTCTCCAACTCCACCTGGCCACCCCTGGACCTTCCCCATCCCTACCTAGCCACACCTGGACCTTCTCCAACTCCACCTGGCCACCCCTGGACTTTCTCCAACTCCACCTGGCCACACCTGGACCTTCTCCAACTCCACCTGGTCACACCTGGACCTTCCCCATCCCTACCTAGCCACACCTGGACCTTCTCCAACTCCACCTGGCCACCCCTGGACTTTCTCCAACTCCACCTGGCCACACCTGGACCTTCTCCAACTCCACCTGGTCACACCTGGACCTTCCCCATCCCTACCTAGCCACACCTGGACCTTCTCCAACTCCACCTGGCCACCCCTGGACTTTCTCCAACTCCACCTGGCCACACCTGGACCTTCTCCAACTCCACCTGGTCACACCTAGACCTTCTCCAGCCCCTCCTGAACACACCAGGACCTTCTCCAGGATCTCCCTGGCCCTTCCCCAGCCCCACCTGGCCACCCCTGAACCTTCCCCATCCCCACCTGGCCACCCCAGCCCTTGCCCATCCCTACCTGGCCACCCCTGGACCTTCCCCATCCCCACCTGGACCTTCCCTGGCCCTACCTGGCCCTTCTCCAGGATCTCTGTGGCCCTTCCCCATCCCTACCTGGACACCCCTGGCCCTTCCCCAGCCCCACCTGTCCCCCCTGGATCTTCTCCAGGATCTCCCTGGCCCTTCCCCAGCCCTACCTGGCCACCCCTGGACCTTCCCCATCCCCACCTGGACCTTCCCTGGCCCTACCTGGCCCTTCTCCTGGATCTCCCTGGCCCTTCCCCAGCCCCACCTGTCCCCCCCTGGATCTTCTCCAGGATCTCCGTGGCCCTTCCCCATCCTTACCTGTCCCCCCCTGTCCCTTCTCCAGCCCCACCTGGACCTTCCCTGGCCCTACCTGGCCCTTCTCCAGGATCTCCGTGGCCCTTCCCCAGCCCACCTGTCCCCAGCCCCGCGCACCTTGGCGAAGGTGGAGCCCTTGCCCTCGCTCTCGATGGTGATGGTGGTCGTGCGGCGCAGCAGGATCTGCTCGATGTCCTCCTCGCAGAACTTGGCGCCCTCGTCGTCCTCGTCCATGATGGCAGCGTAGGCGCCCTTGCGCAGCAGATCCTCGATCTCCTTCTTGGAGAACTGCTGGATCTGCACGGCAAGGGGGGAAAGGGGGGATTGGCTCCAGAATCCACACACCCCAAAATCCACAAAATCCACAAACCCCAAAATCCTGAGATCCCAAAACCCCAAAATCCATAAACCCCAAAATCCTGAGATCCCAAAACCCCAAAATCCATAAACCCCAAAATCCTGAGATCCCAAAACCCCAAAATCCACAAACCCCAAAATCCTGAGATCCCAAAACCCCAAAATCCATAAACCCCAAAATCCATAAACCCCAAAATCCACAAACCCCAAAATCCTGAGATCCCAAAACCCCAAAATCCATAAACCCCAAAATCCCAAACCCCAAAATCCATAAACCCCAAAATCCACAAACCACAAAATCCCAAACCCCAAAATCCCAAAATCCATAAACCCCAAAACTCCAAAATCCCAAAATCCACAAACCCCAAAATCCACAAACCCCAAAATCCTGAGATCCCAAAACCCAAAATCCCAAAACCCCAAAATCCACACACCCCAAACCCCAAAATCCACAAACCTCAAACCCCAAAATCCACAAACCCCAAACCGCCTGAACCCCCAAAATCCCGAGATCCCAAAACCCCAAAATCTACAAACCCCAAAGCTCCAAAATCCTGAGATCCCAAAGCCCCAAAATCCACACATCCCAAACCCCATAATCCACAAACCCCAAAGCCCAAAATCCACAAACCCCAAAATCCACAAACCCCGAAACTCTAAAATCCCAAACCCCAAAATCCACACACCCCAAACCCCAAAATCCACAAACCCCAAACCCCTGAACCCCCAAAATCCCGAGATCCCAAATCCCCTGGGAACCCTCAATTGGGGGAGCCCAAAATTGGATCTCCCTGAGCCCCTGGATCCCCCTGGATCTCCCTGAGCCCCTGGATCCCCTGGATCCCCCTGAGCCCCCTGTCCCCCGGATCCCCCTGGCTCCCCCCGTATATCCCCCTATCCCCCCCGGCTCCCCCTGTCCCCCGTATCCCCCATCCCCCCTATCCCCTGTCCCCCCGGCTCCCCGTATCCCCACCCGTATCCCCGTGTCCCCCCGTGTCCCCCTCGTGTCCCCCCCGTGTCCCCCCGTGTCCCCGGTGGCCGCAGTGACCCCGGCGATGGAGCCCTCGCGGCCGCTCATGGACTGCAGCACGGCCTTGTCGAGCCCCAGCTTCAGGCTGGCCTTGTCGAACATCTCGCGCTCGTACGAGTTGCGCGTGATGAGGCGATACACCTTGACAGCCTTGCTCTGCCCGATGCGGTGACGGCCCTGCGCCTGCGCGGCGGGGCCATGGACTGGGACATGGGACACTGGGACAATGGGCGGGGACAATGGGGACAATGGGCTGGGACAATGGGACATGGACAATGGGACACCGGTGGACAATGGGGACACTGGGGACCAATGGGGACATGCCCTGGGGGGACAATGGGGACATGGGGACATGGGGACACATGGGGACAATGGGGACATGGGGCAATGGGGACAATGGGCAAGGGACAGGGACAATGGGGACAATGGGGACAATGGGGGACAATGGGAACCGGGGGACACTGGGGATCAATGGGGACAATGGGGACAGATGGGGACAATGGGGACAATGGGGACATCACGGGGACAATGGGGACGAACGGATGGGGACACTGGGACATGGGACAATGGGGACACGGGGACAATGGGCAGGGACAATGGGGACAATGGATGGGAAGGGGGACAATGGGGACAATGGGGACAATGGGACAGGGGACAATGGGGACATGGGGACAATGGGGACAAGGGGACAATGGGGACATGGGACTGGGGACAGGGGACATGGGGGACAATGGGACAATGGGACACCGGGGACAATGGGGACATGGGGACAGATGGGACAGGGAAATGGGGGAATGGGCGGGGATGGGACATGGGGACAATGGGGGACATGGGGGAATGGGGACAGGGGACAAGGACATGGGGGACACATGCGGCCCGGACAATGGGGACACGGGGGGACAATGGGACAGGGGACACGGGACAATGGGGACACATGGGGGGACAATGGGGACACCGGGGACATGGGGACAGGGGACAATGGGGGACAATGGGGGACAGGGGGGACAATGGGGACACAGGGGGACAAGGGGACAATGGGGGACACGGGGTGGGGACAGGGGACAATGGGACAGGGGGGACAATGGGGACATGGGGGGACAATGGGGACATGGGGGACAATGGGGACAATGGGGGGACACCGGGACAATGGGGACAATGGGGGACACCGGGGACAATGGGGACAACGGGGGAATGGGGACACGGGGGGACAATGGGGATGGGGACAAGGGAATGGGGGACAGGGGGACAATGGGACAGTGGGGACAATGGGGGACAAGGGGCCGGGGACAATGGGACAACCGGGGACAATGGGGGACACAGGGGCACATGGGGACACGGGGACAATGGGGACAGGGGGGACACATGGGGGGACAATGGGGAATGGGGACACCGGGGACAATGGGGACAATGGGGACACGGGGACAATGGGGACACGGGGGACAATGGGGACGGGGGACAATGGGACATGGGGGGACAAAGGGGCAGGGGGGACGGGGGACATGGGGACACGGGGGGGCAATGGGACACGGGGGGGGGACAAGGGGACACGGGGGGGTGGGGGGGGGGACAAGGGGACACCGGCAGGACCACCGGGAGCACACACGGCCCCCACCCGGGACCCCCGGAACCAAACCCTCGGCAGATCCCACCCTGTGACCCCCAACCCCCTGCAGACCCCTGCCCACCCCCCCAAACCCCCTCAGCCCCCTCCCCAGGAGCCCAGACCCCTCCCAGACCCCTCCCCACACCCCGTACCCCCATCCCCTTGCCCCCAAACCCCCCTCAGACCCCTCCCCACAACCCAGACCCCCCTGTAGCCCCCTCCCCACAACCCCAAACCACCTGTAGCCCCCTCCCCACAACCCCAAACCACCTGTAGCCCCCTCCCCACAACCCCACCCCCCTCAGAGCCCTCCCCACAACCTCAGACCCCTCCCCACTCACACCCCTCCCCACAACCCCAACCCCTGTAGCCCCCTCCCCACAACCCCAGACCCCCCTGACCCACTCCCCCAGACCCCCACAGCACCCAACCCCCTAGCCCCCTCCCCACACCCCCAAACCCCTCGACCACAACCCCGACCCCCATGTAGCCCCATACCCCCTCTCCCAGACCCCCTAGCCCCACCCCCCATAGCCCCCTCCCCACCCCCCAGCCCCCTCAACCCAATCCCCTAAGCCCCTCCTCCCCACCACCCCAGCCCCCCCCATACCCCCTAAGCCCCCCACCCCCCAACCCCCTCCCCACCCCCCCAAACCCCCTCCCCACCCCCTACCCCCTCCCATCCCCCCAGCCCCCCCATCCCCTAGCCCCTCCCCCTCCCCCAGACCCCCTCCCCCCCCCCCATAGCCCCTCCCCATCCCCAACCCCCTCCCACCCCCCATCCCCCCCCCCCCCCTAGCCCCCCCCCCCCAAGCCCCCTCCCCATCCCCTATAGCCCCCCCCCCCCCCGCAGCCCCCTCCCCACCACCCCTATCCCCCTCCCCACTCCCCCAAACCCCCTCCCCCCACCCCGTATCCCCCTCCCCACCCCCGAGCCCCCTCCCAACCCAATTGCTCAGACCCTCCCCCCCCCCCTCCCCACCCTCCCCCCCTCCCCGCAGCCCCTCCCATCCCCCTCCCCCTCCCCCCCACCCCCCAAACCCCCTCCCCCACCCCCGTATCCCCCTCCCCACCCCTATAGCCCCCCCCCCCCGAGCCCCCTCCCCAATCTCTGCAGGTCTCTTTCCAGTCAGACCGAAGCAGCCCTCCCCACCCCCGTATCCCCCTCCCCATCCCCGCAGCCCCCTCCCCATCCCCCATAGCCCCCTCCCCACCCCCCAAACCCCCTCCCACCCCCATACCCCTCCCCATCCCTATAGCCCCCTCCCCCCCCCCCGCAGCCCCCTCCCCGCTCACCTGCAGGTCGTTCTGGGGGTTCCAGTCCGAGTCGAAGATGATGCAGGTGTCAGCCGCGGTCAGGTTGATGCCCAGCCCGCCGGCCCGCGTGCACAGCAGGAACACGAAGCGATCCGAGTCCGGCCGGCTGAAGCGGTCGATGGCGGCCTGGCGCAAATTCCCGCGCACCCGCCCGTCGATGCGCTCGTACGGGTACCTGGGCAGGTGAGACACACCTGGCAGGTGACCCACAGGTCACCCAGAGCAATGGGAGAACTCAGAATAATCCCCTTTTAACCCAAACCTCACGATTCCCTGCCTGGCACAAATTCCTGCTCCCTCACCCACCAATGTGTCCATAAAGGTACCTGGCACAGGTGACACACACCTGGCAGGTGACCCAGGGGCTGGGAGAACTCAGAATAATCCCCTTGTAACCCCAAAATCCTGCTTTGTCCCCTTTTCCCTGGCGCAAATTCCCGCGCACCCGCCCGTCGATGCGCTCGTACGGGTACCTGGGCAGGTGAGACACACCTGGCAGGTGACCCACAGGTCACCCAGAGCAATGGGAGAACTCAGAATAATCCCCTTGTAACCCCAAAATCCTGCTTTGTTCCCTTTTCCCCTGGCGCAAATTCCGCGCACCCACCCGTCGATGCGCTCGTACGGGTACCTGGGCAGGTGAGACACACCTGGCAGGTCACCCAGGGTGCTGGGAGAACTCAGAATAATCCCTTTTTTAACCCAACCCTGTTTTTCCCTGGTTTTTCCCTGGTTTTCCCTTGGTTTTCCCCTGGTTTCCCCATGTGCCCATACAGGTACCTGGGCAGGTGAGACACACCTGGCAGGTGACCCAGGGCAATGGGAGAACTCAGAATAAACCCTTTTTTAACCCAACCCCTGTTTTTCCCTGGTTTTTCCCTGGTTTTTCCCGTTTTCCCCGGTTTTCCCCCAATGTCCCCATACAGGTACCTCAGACAGGTGAGACACACCTGGCAGCTTACCCAGGGTACCAGAAAACTCAGAAACAATCCCTTTTTTAACCCCCAAAACCCATGTTTTTCCCAAAATCCCACCGTTTTCTGGATGAGGCAGTCCTCCGGATGTCCAGGCAGTTTCCCCATTTTTCTCCATGTTTTCCCCGTTTTTCCCCCATTTCTCCCATTTTTCCCTGTTTTTCCCCAAATCCCAGGTTTTTCCCCCAGTCCCCACCGTTTCTGGATGAGGCAGTCCTCCAGGATGTCCAAGCAGTTTCTCCCCATTTTTTCCCCGTTTTTCCCCACTTTTTCCCGTTTTTCCCTCGTTTTTCCCAATTTTCTCCCCATTTCTCCCCATTTTTTCCCCAAATCCCCCATTTTCCCCCCAATCCCACCATTTCTGGATGAGGCAGTCCTCCAGAATGTCAAGGCAGTTTTTTCCCCATTTTTTTCTCCATTTTCTCCCCATTTTTTCTCCATTTTTTCCCCGTTTTCCCCATTTTTTCCTCCTTTCTCCCCGTTTTTTCCCCATTTCTCCCCATTTTCCCCATTTTTCCCGTTTCTCCCCATTTTTTCCCCATTTTCCCCCAATCCCACCGTTTCTGGATGAGGCTGTCCTCCAGAATATCAAGGCAGTTTTTTCCCCATTATTTTCTCCATTTTTCCCCATTATTTTCTCCATTTTTCCCCATTTTTTCCCCGTTTTCCCCCATTTTTCCCCGTTTCTCGCCATTTTTTCCCCATTTCTCCCATTTTCTCCCCCAATCCCAACTTTTCCCCCCAATTCCCACCGTTTCTGGATGAGGCAGTCCTCCAGGATGTCAAGGCAGTTTTTTCCCTCCCCATTTTTTCCCCGTTTTCCCCCATTTTTTCCCCGTTTCTCCCCATTTTTTCCCCATTTCTCCCCATTTTCTCCCCCAATCCCACTTTTCCCCCCCAATTCCCACCGTTTCTGGATGAGGCAGTCCTCCAGAACGTCAAGGCAGTTTTTTTCCCATTTTTTCTCCATTTTTTTCCCCATTTTTCCCCATTTTTTCCCCGTTTCTCCCCATTTTTTCCCCTTTCTCCCCATTTTCTCCCCCAATCCCAGCTTTTCCCCCCCAATTCCCACCGTTTCTGGATGAGGTAGTCCTCCAGGATGTCGAGGCAGTGCACTGTTTTTCCCCAGCATTTTCCCCATTTTTTCCCGTTTTTTCCCCATTTTTTCCCCATTTTTTCCCCATTTCTCCCCATGTCTCCCCCTTTCTCCCGGTTTTCTCCCCCAATCCCATCTTTCCCCCCCCCAATTCCCACCGTTTCTGGATGAGGTAGTCCTCCACGATGTGAAGGCAGCGACTCTTTTTCCCATTTTTCTCCATTTTTCCCCCATTTTTTCCCGTTTCTCCCATTTTTTCCCCATTTCTCCCATTTTTCCCCCAATCCCAGCTTTTCCCCCCAATTCCCCGTTTCTGGATGAGGTAGTCCTCCAGACGTCAAGGCAGTTTTTCCCCCATTTTCTCCATTTTTCCCATTTTTTCCCTTTCCCCATTTTTTCCCTTTCTCCCATTTCTCCCCGTTTCTCCCATTTTCCCTTTCTCCCATTTCCCCCAATCCCATCTTTCCCCCCAATTCCCACGTTTCTGGATGAGGTAGTCCTCCAGGATGTCGAGGCAGCGCACCATCTGGGAGAACACGAGCACCTTGTGCCCGCCGGCGCGCAGGCGCGGCAGCAGCTTGTCCAGCAGCACCAGCTTCCCGGCCGAGCGCACCAGCGCCTGCAGCGCCAGGTCAGGCGGCGGCGGCGCGGGCAGCGAGGCGCGCAGCTCGGCCACGATCTGCTCCTCCGCACCTGGTGGGCAGGTAAGGGACAGGTGAGCACAGTGGCCAGTGAGCACCTGTGACCACTGATGGACCCCCAAACTGACACTAAGATCACTGTGTGACGCCCCCAGTGCTGCAGCGAGGCGCGCAGCTCGGCCACGATCTGCTCCTCCGCACCGGGCGGGGCAGGTGAGCACAGGTGAGCACAGGGAGCAGCCCTGAGCACCTGGACCACTGATGGACCCCTCAAACTGACACTGAGATCACTGTGTGACCCCCCAGTGCTGCAGCGAGGCGCGCAGCTCGGCCACGATCTGCTCCTCCGCACCTGTGTGGGCAGGTAAGGGACAGGTGAGCACATGGTGAGCTCAGGTGAGCACCTGTGACCACTGATGGACCCCTCAAACTGACACTGAGATCACTGGTGACCCCCCCAGTGCTGCAGCGAGGCGCGCAGCTCGGCCACGATCTGCTCCTCCGCACCTGGACGGGCAGGTAAGGGACAGGTGAGCACCTGGGACCAGCCCTGAGCACCTGTGACCACTGATGGACCCCTCAAACTGACACTGAGATCACTGTGTGACCCCCCCAGTGCTGCAGCGAGGCGCGCAGCTCGGCCACGATCTGCTCCTCCGCACCTGAGGCAGGTAAGGGACAGGTGAGCACCTGGGACCAGCCCTGAGCACCTGGGACCACCTGATGACCCCCTGACACTGAGATCACTGTGTGACCCCCCCAGTGCTGCAGCGAGGCGCGCAGCTCGGCCACGATCTGCTCCTCCGCACCTGGAGGGCAGGTAAGGGACAGGTGAGCACCTGGGACCAGCCCTGAGCACCTGGGACCACTGACGAATCCCTCACACTGACACTGAGATCACTGAGTGACCCCCCAGGGAGGAGCGCAGCTCGGCCACGATCTGCTCCTCCGCACCTGTGTGGGACAGGTGAGCACAGGTGAGCACCTGGGACCAGCCCTGAGCACCTGGACCACTGACGGATCCCTACACTGACCTGAGTCACTGAGGACCCCCCAGGGAGGAGCTCAGCTCGGCCACGATCTGCTCCTCCGCACCTGGGAGCACAGGTAAGGGACAGGTGAGCACAGGTGAGAGACACATGAGCACAGGTGAGCACCTGGGACCAGCCCTGAGCACCTGTGAGCAGCCCTGACAGCTCTATGTGACCCCCCAGCGAGGCGCGCAGCTCCACCACGGTCTGCTCCTCCGCACCTGGATGGGCAGGTGAGCACAGGTGAGCACAGGTGAGCAGCACTGAGCACCTGTGACCAGCCCTGAGCATCCCTGACCACTGACAGATCCCTCAAACCATCACTGAGTGATCCCCAGGGCCGTAGCTCGGCCACGATCTGCTGCTCCGCACCTGGGCAGGTGGGACAGGTGAGACAGGTATGCCTCAGGTGTGCCCAGGTGTGTTCCCAGGTGCTCACTGTTGATGAGGTAGGGGTGGTTGCAGCACTTGCGCAGCTCCATCATGGTGCTATCTCTATGTGCCCAGGTATATCTATGTGTGCTCAGGTGTATCTCAGGTGTGTCTCAGGTGTGCCCAGGTGTATCTCAGGTGCTCCCACCTGCCCAGGCTGTGTCACCGTTGATGAGGTAGGGGTGGTTGCAGCACTTGCGCAGCTCCATCATGGTGCTGAAGCTGTCTCTATGCGCCCAGATGTACCTATGTGTGCCCAGGTGTAGTGTCTCAGGTGTGCTTACCCACCTGCCCAGGTGCTTACCGTTGATGAGGTAAGGGTGGTTGCAGCACTTGCTCGGCTCCATCATGGTGTTGAGCTGTGCCTACGTGCTCAGGTGTGTCTGTATGTGCCCAAGTGTGTTCCTAGGTGTCTCAGGTGTATCTCAGGTGTGCCCAGGTGCGCCCCCAGGTGTGGTCACCGTTGATGAGGTAGGGGTGGTTGCAGCACTTGCGCAGCTCCATCATAGTGTTGAGCTGTCTCTATGCGCTCAGGTGTGTCTGTATGTACCCAGGTGTGTTCCTAGGTGTCTCTATGTGTAATCAGGTGTGCCCAGGTGTATCTCAGGTGTGCCCAGGTGTGTCCCAGGTGCACTCACCATTGATGAGGTAGGGGTGGTTGCAGCACTTGCGCAGCTCCATCACGGTGCTGAGCTGTCTCTATGTGCCCAGGTGTATCTATGTGTGCCCAGGTGTGTTCCTATGTGTACTCAGGTGTGCCCAGGTGTATCTCAGGTGTGCCCAGGTGTTCCCAGGTGTGCTCACCGTTGATGAGGTAGGGGTGGTTGCAGCACTTGCGCAGCTCCATCATGGTGCTGAGCTGTCTCTATGTGCCCAGGTGTATCTATGTGTGCCCAGGTGTGTTCCTATGTGTACTCAGGTGTGCCCAGGTGTATCTCAGGTGTGCCCAGGTGTTCCCAGGCGCGCTCACCGTTGATGAGGTAGGGGTGGTTGCAGCACTTGCTCGGCTCCATCATGGTGTTGAGCTGTGCCTACGTGCTCAGGTGTGTCTGTATGTGCCCAGGTGTGTTCCTAGGTGTCTCAGGTGTGCCCAGGTGTATCTCAGGTGTGCCCAGGTGTGCCCAGGTGTGCTCACCATTGATGAGGTAGGGGTGGTTGCAGCACTTGCGCAGCTCCATCATGGTGCTGAGCTGTGCCTATGCGCCCAGGTGTATCTATGTGTGCCCAGGTGAGTTCCTAGGTGTCTCAGGTGTGTCTCTGGTGTGTCTCAGGTGTGCCCAGGTGTTCCCAGGTGCGCTCACCGTTGATGAGGTAGGGGTGGTTGCAGCACTTGCGCAGCTCCATCATGGTGTTGAGCAGGTTGGGCACGTTGCCGTGCCCGGCGCCCCTGGCCAGGTAAGCGAAGTTCCTCTCCAGGATGGCGCGGGTACAGGCGCTTCTCTGCGCGTTCGTCAGCTCCACCTCGATGATCGTCTCCTGCTTGGGCGCCAGGTTCTTTCTCCACGTCCTCCTTGACCCGCCGCAGCATCATCGGCTTCAGCAGCGCCTGCAGCTTCTGCACCTGCGCACAGGTGAGCGGGGGGGGGAGCACCTGGTGGGTTGGGGGTATGGGGGGGTGGGGTACCTGGGGGAGCGCACCTGGTGGGCTGAGGGTATCTGGAGGAGCACACCTGGTGGGTTGGGGTATGGGGGGGTGGGGGTACCTGGGGGAGCGCACCTGGTGGGTTGGGGTATGGGGGGGTGGGGGTACCTGGGGGAGCGCACCTGGTGGGTTGGGGTATGGGGGGGTGGGGTACCTGGGGGAGCGCACCTGGTGGGCTGGACTATAGGAGGGGGGTGGGGGTACCTGGAGGAGCACCTGGTGGGCAGAGGTATGGGGCAGGAATGGAGGAGTGGGGACACCTGGGGGTGGTTCAGGGAGCACCTGGGGGTGGTTGGGGGCACCTGGGGGCAGCTAGAGGTGGCTGGGGGGCACCTGTGGTCACCTGGGAGCACCTGGGGGACCCTAGGGGGGGCTGAGGGGCACCTGGGGGTGGCTCAGGGAGCACCTGGGGGCAGCTAGGGGGGCTCTGAGGACACCTGGGGGAGCACCTGGGGGTGGCTGGGGACACCTGGGGGTGGTTGGGGACACCTGGGGACACCTGGGGGTGGCTAGAAGAACACCTGGGAGCACCTGGGGGAGCACCTGGGGACACCTGGGGGTGGTTCAGGGAGCACTGAGCCTCCCAAGCCCCAACACCTGAACGCTCCCAGCCCTTCTCCCCCCTCCTAGCCCTGCCCAGGTGTGCCCAGGTGTGCCCAGGTGTGCCCCGAACCCCTCCCAAAACCCACCAAACGGCCTCGAGCCCTCCCAAACCCCCCCCGGGTGTCCCTCCCCTCCCTCCCCAGGTGTGCCCAGGTGTGCTCACCTGCTCCTCGGTTTTCAGGTCGCCAAAGTCCTTGAGGAACTCGGCCTCGGAGGGGAACTGCGAGGGCTCCAGGAAGTGCAGGAGGCTGAACAGCTCCTCCACCGTGTTCTGCAGCGGCGTGCCCGTCAGCAGCACCTTGTGCTCCTGCAGGTGAGACAGGTGCGGCACCTGAGCGCGCCTGGCAGCGCCACGGCGCCCCTGGGGATGGCCAGGTGAGCCTGGGTGTGGGCAGGTGAGGCCCAGGTGTGCCCACGTGAGCCCCAGGTGTGGCCTGGTGAGCCCCAGGTGTGCCTAGGTGAGCCCCCAAACCCCCCCAGGTGTGCCCAGGTGTGCCCAGATGTACCAGGTCCATGTGCTTGAGACTGTCCAGCAGCTTGCAGTGGCGGTTCTTCAGGCGGTGCGCCCCCAAACCCCCCCAGGTGTGCCCCTAAACCCCTCCAGGTGTGCCCAGGTGTGCCCCAGGTGTGCCCAGGTGTACCAGGTCCATGTGTTTCAGGCTGTCCAGCAGCTTGCAGTGGCGGTTCTTCAGGCGGTGCGCCCCCAAACCCCCCAGGTGTGCCCCTAAACCCCTCAGGTGTGCCAGGTGTGCCCCAGGTGTGCCCAGGTGTACCAGGTCCATGTGCTTCAGGCTGTCCAGCAGCTTGCAGTGGCGGTTCTTCAGGCGGTGCGCCCCCAAACCCCCCAGCTGTACCCTAAACCCCTCAGCTGTACCCCTACGTGTGCCCAGGTGCCCCCAGGTGTGCCCAGGTGTGCCCAGGTGTGCCCAGGTGTACCAGGTCCATGTGTTTCAGGCTGTCCAGCAGCTTGCAGTGGCGGTTCTTCAGGCGGTGCGCCCCCAAACCCCCCCAGGTGTGCCCCTAAACCCCTCCAGGTGTGCCCAGGTGTGCCCCCAGGTGTGCCCAGGTGTACCAGGTCCATGTGCTTCAGGCTGTCCAGCAGCTTGCAGTGGCGGTTCTTCAGGCGGTGCGCCCCCAAACCCCCCCAGGTGTGCCCCTAAACCCCTCCAGGTGCCCCAGGTGTGCCCAGGTGTGCCCAGGTGTACCAGGTCCATGTGTTTGAGGCTGTCCAGCAGCTTGCAGTGGCGGTTCTTCAGGCGGTGCGCCTCGTCGATGACCACGCAGCGCCACTGGACCTCGCGCAGCTCGGGGCAGTCGGACAGGATCATCTCGAAGGTGGTGATGAGCGCGTCGAACTTGTACGCACCTGGGATGAGCCGGCCCTGCCAGCGGAGCACAGGTGAGCTCAGGTGTGCCCAGGTGAGCTCACCTTGCTGTCCTTGCAGTACATCTCGTACTGCTGGATCATCTGCCGCGAGGCCAGGCTCCCGTGCTACACTGTGTGTGTGCTCAGGTGTGCTCAGGTGTGCTCAGGTGTGTCACAGGTGTGCTCAGGTGTATCACAGGTGAGCTCACCTTGCTGTCCTTGCAGTACATCTCGTACTGCTGGATCATCTGCCGCGAGGCCAGGCTCCCGTGCTACACTGTGTGTGTGCTCAGGTGTGCTCAGGTGTGCTCAGGTGTGTACAGGTGTGCTCAGGTGTACCAGGTGAGCTCACCTTGCTGTCCTTGCAGTACATCTCGTACTGCTGGATCATCTGCCGCGAGGCCAGGCTCCCGTGGTACACTGTGTGTGTGCTCAGGTGTGCTCAGGTGTGTCTCAGGTGTGTCACACAGGTGTGCCCAGGTGAGCTCACCTTGCTGTCCTTGCAGTACATCTCGTACTGCTGGATCATCTGCCGCGAGGCCAGGCTCCCGTGGTACACGATGGTGTTCAGGCCGGTCCAGGTGCCGAACTCGCGCTCCCAGTTGGCGATGGTGGAGAGCGGCGCGATCACCAGGTAGGGGCCGCGCACACCTGCGCCGTGCACCTCCTGCAGGAAGGCGATCGACTGGATCGTCTTGCCCAGCCCCATCTCGTCGGCCAGGATGCAGTTCTGCCTGCGGGGCGGGGGGAGGCACAGGTGAGACACGCACCTGGGAGATACCTGGAACAAGTAACCTGCACCTGGGATGTCCTTGGGTAAGCTACTGTACACCTGGGAGACACCTGGGACAGGTAACCCACACGTGGGACAAGTAACCCGCACCTGGGCCTGATAACCCATACCTGGGATACACCTGGGCCAGATAACCCACCCCTGACACACACCTGGCCCAGGTAACCCACACCTATCCAGGTACCTGAATACACCTGGGCCAGATAACCACCCTGGAATACCTGGCCAGGTAACCCACACCTGGATACACCTGGGCCAGGTAACCAACCTGGGCAATACCCACCCTGCGATACACCTGGCCAGGTAACCCACACCTAGCCCAGGTAACCCACACCTACACACACCTGTCCACACCTGGCCCAGCTAACCCACATTTCACGCACACCTGGGCCAGGTAACTCACACCTGGCCCAGGTACCCACCAGACTCACCACTCACTCCAGGTACCTGCCAGCACTCCTCCTCCCCGGGCTCCCTCAGGTGAGAGCTGCCGGGGGCAGCAGGGGCTCACCTGCGCCCAGGTGCGCTCACCTGTTGTACCAGTTGAAGAGCAGCCAGTTGACGCCCTCGAGCTGGTACTCGCGCAGCCGGTTGTGGTTCTTGTACTCGCGCGACGCCTCCAGCTTCTTCCAGGCGCCGGCCTGCGGGCGGGGCTGCGCCAGGTGGGCACAGGTGAGGGCAGGTGGGCACAGGTGAGCACCAAAAATTACCCCAAAACTGACCCGAAGTTCCCAGCTTCCAGGTGGGTGTCCCCCACCCTACAGGTGCACCCCTCACCTGTCAGGTGTGGCCCATCCTACAGGTGTGCCCCCCATCCTCCAGGTGCGTCCCTCCCTCTTCACCTCACCTGCCAGGTGTGTGTCCCTCACCCTCCAGGTGTGTGTATCACCCTCCAGGTGCACCCGTCACCTGTCAGGTGTGTCCCTCACCCTCCAGGTGTGTGTATCACCCTCCAGGTGCACCCCTCACCTGTCAGGTGTGTCCCCTACCCCCCCGGTGTGTCCCCCACCCTCCAGGTGTGTTCCCATCCTTCAAGTGTGTCCCACCCTCCAGGTGTGTGCCCCCCCCCTCCAGGTGTGTCCCCCACCCTCCAGGTGTGTGTCCCACCCTCCAGGTGCACCCCTCACCTGACAGTGTCCCCCCCATCCAGGTGTGCCCTCACCTGTCTCTTGAGCTCGGGGTGCCGTGCCTGGATCCGTTTGAACTCGGCGATCTTGGCCTCGTCCACGTCCTCCTGCAGCTCCCAGGTGCTGTCCTCGTAGGGCAGCGAGCACCACTTGACCAGGTAATACACCACGGGCTGGGGGAGCACACCTGTCACCTGGGGCACGCCTGGGAATGACCCCTGACCCCCTGGGAGCACACCTGAGCACCTGGGGCACACCTGGGACTGACCCCTGACCCCCTGGGAGCACACCTGAGCACCTGAGGCACACCTGGGAATGACCCCTGACCCCCTGGGAGCACACCTGAGCACCTGGGGCACGCCTGGGAATGACCCCTGACCCCCTGGGAGCACACCTGAGCACCTGGGCACACCTGGGAATGACCCCTGACCCCCTGGGAACACACCTGAGCACCTGGGGCACACCTGGGAATGACCCCTGACCCCCTGGGAGCACACCTGTCACCTGGGAATGACCCCTGACCCCCTGGGAGCACACCTATCACCTGGGCCACGCCTGGGAATGACCCCTGGACACCTGGGAGCACACCTGAGCACCTGGGGCACGCCTGGGAATGACCCCTGAACCCCTGGGAGCACACCTGAGCATCTGGGGCACACCTGGGACTGACCCCTGACCCCCTGGGAGCACACCTGTCACCTGGGAATGACCCCTGACCCCCTGGGACTGACACCTGAGCACCAGGGAGCACACCTGAGCACCTGGGGCACGCCTGGGAATGACCCCTGAGCCCATGGGAGCACACCTGGACACCTGTGACCACACCTGGACACCTGGGACAGGTATCTCGGGTTCCATTCCCCCCCCAATCCTCAATTTTTGGGGTCCTGTCCCCCCCAAAGCCCCAATTTTAGGGTCCTGCCCTTCACAAAATCCCAAATTTTGGGGTCCTGTCCCCCCACAACTCCCCAAATTTGGGGTCCTATCCCCCCAAATCCCAAATTTTGGGGTCCTGCCCCCAAAACCCCCCAGAATTCCCCATTTTGGGGTCCTGTCCCCCCACTCCCCAATTTTGGGGTCCAATTCCAATTTTGGGGTCTTGCCCCCCCACAAATCCCCTATTTTTGGGGTCCTGACCCCCCCAAATCCCCAATTTCGGGGTCCTGCCCCCCCCCCAATCCCCAATTTTGGGGTCCTGTCCCCCCAATCCCCAATTTCAGGATCCTTTTCCCCCCCCAAATCCCTGATTTTGGGGTCCTATCCCCCCCCAATCCCCAATTTTGGGGTCCTGTCCCCCCCAATCCCCAGTTTTGGGGTCCCTCTCCCCATTTTTGGGTCCCTCCCCATTTTCGGGGTCCCTTCCCCATTTTTGGGGTCCCATCCCCATTTTTGGGGTCCCTCTCCCCATTTTCGGGGTCCCATCCCCATTTTCGGGGTCCCATCCCCATTTTCGGGGTCCCTCTCCCCATTTTTCGGGGTCCCATCCCCATTTTCGGGGTCCCATCCCCATTTTTGGGGTCCCATCCCCATTTTTGGGGTCCCTCTCCCCATTTTGGGGTCCCATCCCCATTTTTGGGGTCCCTCTCCCCATTTTCGGGGTCCCTCTCCCCATTTTTGGGGTCCCTCTCCCCATTTTTGGGGTTCCTCTCCCCATTTTTGGGGTCCCTCTCCCCATTTTCGGGGTCCCTCTCCCCATTTTTGGGGTCCCACCTCGCCGTTGTCCTTGTCCACGCTGTGGGACTCGTCCAGGATCCGATCGACCTCCACGTAGTCGGGGTTGAAAGGTTCCTCATCCTGGGGGAAAAACACAAAATTCAAATTTCCCTCCCCAAAATTCAAATTCCCCTCCCCAAAATTCAAATTCCCCTCCCCAAAATTCAAATTTCCCTCCCCAAAATTCAAATTTCCCTCCCCAAAATACAAATTTTCCCTCCCCAAAATTCAAATTTTCCCTCCCCAAAATCACCAATTTCCCAAAAAAAAAAAAAAAAATTCCCCCCAAAAAATCCCGATTTTGTTCCCTGAAAAAAAGCTTTATTTCCCTCAAAAATCCCCCATTTTTTCCCCAAAAAATCCCCAATTTTTCCCAAAACATCCCCCTTATTTTCCCTCAAAAATCCCCCTCATTTTCCCTCAAAAAACTCAATTCTTTCCCCAAAAATCCCCTTTTATTCCCTGAGAAAACTCCATTTTTTCCCAAAAAATCCCATTTTCCCCCAAAAAATTCCCATTTTTCCCCCCAAAAAATCCCATTTTTTTTTGCAAAAAATCCCCATTTTTTCACCCAAAATGCCATTTTCCTCAAAAAAAATCCCCATTTTCCCCCCAAAAAATCCCCATTTTTTCCCCCCCAAAATCCCATTTTTTTGCAAAAAATCCCCATTTTTTTCCCCAAATACCATTTTCCCCAAAAAAAACCCCATTTTCCCACCAAAAATTCCCATTTTTCCCCAAAACATCCTCCTTATTTTCCCTCAAAAATCCCAATTTTTTCAAAAAAACCCCCCCATTTTTTCCCCAACAAAATCTCATTTTTTCCCCCAAAAAATCTCATTTTTTCCCCAAAAAATCTTTTTTTCCCCCAAAAAATCTCATTTTTTCCCCAAAAAATCTTTTTTCCCCAAAAAATCCCATTTTTTTCCCCCAAATCCCATTTTTTCCCCAAATCCCATTTTTCCCCAAAAAATCCCATTTTTTTCCCCAAAAAATCCCATTTTTTTTCCCCCAAAAAATCCCATTTTTTTTCCCCAAATCCCATTTTTCCCCAAAAAATCCCACTTTTTCCCCAAAAAATCCCATTTTTTTCCCCAAATCCCATTTCCCCAAAAAAATCCCATTTTTTCCCCAAAAAATCCATTTTTTCCCAAAAAATCCTCATTTTTTCCCCCAAAATCCCATTTTTTCCCCAAAAAAATCTCATTTTTTCCCCAAAAAATCTCATTTTTTCCCCCAAATCCCATTTTTTCCCCAAATCCCATTTTTTTTCCCCAAATCCCATTTCCCCAAAAAAATCCCATTTTTTCCCCAAAAAATCCGTTTTTTTCCCCAAAATCCCATTTTTTCCCCAAATCCCATTTTTTCCCCCCAAACCCATTTTTCCCCAAAAAATCCATTTTTTCCCCAAAAATATCCCATTTTTTTCACCTTTTCCCCAAATCCCATTTTTTCCCCAAATCCATTTTTTTCCCCCAAATCCCATTTTTTTCCCCAAATCCCACTGTTTTCCCCACACACTCGGGAAGAAGTGCCTCATCTGGTTCATCTTGGTCTTGAAGCGCTTGAGCTTCTGGTGATCCTCTTGTCCTTCTCCAGCTGCGCGATCGTCGCCCACTCAGCAGTGCAGGTACGAGCTGGGGGCGGGGCCGGGCTCACCTGGCGCAGTGAGGCCGCAGCCCCGCCCGCCGACGAGCCGCCGCCCCGCAGGCCAAAAAACCGCCCCAAAATCCACCCCAAAATGGCCAAAAGGAGCAAAATCCACCCCAAAATGAGCAAAATCCACCCCAAAATGACAAAAAAAACACCCCAAAATGGGCCAAAAGGAGCAAAATCCACCCCAAAATGAGCAAAATCCACCCCAAAATGACCCAAAATGAGCAAAATCCACCCAAAATGACAAAAAAAACACCCCAAAATGAGCCAAAATGAGCAAAATCCACCCAAAATGACAAAAAAACACCCCAAATGAGCCAAAATGAGCAAAATCCACCCCAAAATGACAAAATCCACCCCAAAATGACCCAAAATGAGCAAAATCCACCCCAAAATGACAAAAAAAACACCCGAAATGAGCCAAAATGAGCAAAATCCACCCCAAAATGAGCAAAATCCACCCCAAAATGACCCAAAATGAGCAAAATCCACCCCAAAATGACAAAAAAACACCCCAAAATGGGCCAAAAGGAGCAAAATCCACCCCAAAATGACAAAAAAACACCCCAAAATGAGCCAAAATGAGCAAAATCCACCCCAAAATGAGCAAAATCCACCCCAAAATGAGCAAAATCCACCCCAAAATGAGCAAAATCCACCCCAAAAATGGTCAAAAATGACCCAAAAATGACCCTAAATGACCATAAATGGTCAGGAGTGACCACCAGTGACCATGGATGACCACCAGTGCCCACCACTGACCATGAATGACCACCACTGACCATGGATGACCACCAGTGACCACCACTGACCATGGATGACCATCAATGGCCATGGATGACCACCACTGACCATGGATGACCATCAATGGCCATGGATGACCACCAGTGCCCACCACTGACCATGAATGACCATCACTGACCATGGATGACCACCAGTGACCATGAATGACCAGCAGTGACCATCACTGACCATGGATGACCACCATGACCATGGATGACCACCACTGACCACCACTGACCATGAATGACCATCAATGGCCATGGATGACCACCACTGACCGTGGATGACCACCAGTGACCATCACTGACCATGGATGACCACCAGTGACCATGGATGACCCCCACTGACCATGGATGACCCCCACTGACCATGGATGACCCCCACTGACCCCCAGAGCCCACCACTGACCCCCAGAGCCCACCACTGACCCCCAGAGCCCACCACTGACCCCCAGAGCCCACCACTGACCATGGATGACCACCACTGACCCCCAGAGCCCACCACTGACCCCCAGAGCCCACCACTGACCATGGATGACCACCACTGACCATGGATGACCCCCACTGACCCCCAGAGCCCACCACTGACCCCCAGAGCCCACCACTGACCATGGATGACCCCCACTGACCATGGATGACCACCACTGACCATGGATGACCCCCACTGACCCCCAGAGCCCACCACTGACCACGAGTGACCACCACTGACCATGGATGACCCCCACTGACCCCCAGAGCCCACCACTGACCATGGATGACCACCACTGACCCCCAGTGCCCACCACTGACCATGGATGACCACCACTGACCATGGATGACCACCACTGACCATGGATGACCACCACTGACCCCCAGAGCCCACCACTGACCACGAGTGACCACCTACTAGTTCTTGTACTTGACGAAGAACTCCTCGGCCTCCACCAACTGTCCCGACGGCAGCTGAGGAAGAGGAGGGGCACAGCGGGGGAGGAAGGTCAGGTGGTCACCCCCTGGTCACCCCCTGGTCACCCCCTGGTCACTCGGGGTCAGCGCCGGCCTCACCTCCTTCTTGACCACGCGCATGGACAGGACCTTGTCCACGATGGCCGCGTCCTCCTCGCTGGGGTTCTCCTGCACGGGGAGGAGGAGGAGGAGGGTGAGGAGGAGGAGGAGGAAGGTGAGGAAGATGAAGATTGAGGAGCCAGAGATGGAAAAGGTGAGGAGGAAGGTGAGGATGAAGATAGAGACAATAAGAGGATGAAGATGAGGATAAGATGAGGAGTATGAAAATGAGAAGAATGAAGATGAGGAGGATGAAGGTGAGGAGGAGGAAGGTGAGGGTGAAGGTGAGGGTGAAGGTGAGGGTGAAGGTGAGGAAGATGAAGATTGAGGGACCAGAGATGGAAAAGGTGAGGAGGAAAGTGAGGATGAAGGTGAGAGGGAGGAGATGAGGAGGAGGAAGGTGGGGAGGAAGAAGGTAAGGAAGATGAAGATTGAGGACCAGAGATGGAAAAGGTGAGGATGAAGGTGAGGAGGACAAGAGGATGAAGGTGAGGATGAAGGTGAGGAGGACAAGAGGATGAAGGTGAGGATGAAGGTGAGGAGGAGGAAGGTGAGGAGGAAGGTGAGGAGGAACGTGAGGAGGAGGAAGGTGAGGAGGAAGGTGAGGAGGAACGTGAGGAGGAGGAAGGTGAGGAGGAAGGTGAGGAAGATGAGAGGATGAAGGTGAGGAGGAAGATGAGGGTGAGAAACAGGAAGGTGAGGATGAAGATGGGGAACAGGAAGGTGAGGATGAAGATGAAGGCGAGGAACAGAAAAGTGAGAATGAAGATGGAGATGAGATGAGGGTGAGAAACAGGAAGGTGAGGATGAAGATGAGGAACAGGAAGCTGAGGATGCAGACGGAGATACCAAGGATGAAGATGATGAAGATGAAGGGCACCCACCACGAAGAACTGCATGGAGGGCAGGGGGGCTGCTCAGGAGGATGAAGGTGGGGATGAAGATGAGGATGAAGGTGAAGAACAGGAAGGTGAGGATGAAGATGAAGATCAGGGTGAAGGTGAGGAACAGGAAGATGAGAATGAAGATGGAGATGAAGGTGAGGAACAGGAAGGTGAGGAACAGGAAGGTGAGGATGAAGATGGGGATGAAGATGAGGAACAGGAAGGTGAGGAACAGGAACGTGAGGATGAAGATGGAGATGAGGGTGAAGGTGAGGAACAGGAAGGTGAGGATGAAGATGGGGATGAAGATGAGGAAGGTGAGGAACACGAACGTGAGGATGAAGATGAGAGGAAGATGAAAGGTGAGGAACAGGAAGGTGAGGATGAAGATGACGAGGAAGATGAGGAAGGTGAGGAGCAGGAAGATGAGAATGAAGATGGAGATGAAGGTGAGGAACAGAAAGGTGAGGAACAGGGAAAGGGAGGATAAGATGAAGGCGAGGAACAGAAAAGTGAGATGAAGATGGAGATGAAGTGAGGTGAGAAACAGGAAGGTGAGGATGAAGATGAGGAACAGGAAGCTGAGGATGCAGACGGAGATACCAGGATGATGAAGATGATGAAGATGAAGAGCACCCACCACAAAGACTGCATGGAGGCAGGGGGGCTGCTCAGGAGGATGAAGTGGGGATGAAGATGAGGATGAGACCAGGAAGGTGAGGATGAAGGTGAGGAACAGGAAGGTGAGGATGCAGATGAGGAGGAAGATGAGGAAGGAACAGGAAGGTGAGGATGCAGATGAGGAGAAGATGAGGAAGGTGAGGAACAGGAAGCTGAGGATGCAGACGGAGATACCAGGGATGATGAAGATGATGAAGATGAAGAGCACCCACCACAAAGAACTGCATGGAGGGCAGGGCGTCCCCGGCGCCGTCGGGCTCGGGCGGGGGCGGCGCCGGCGGCTGCTCGGGCCGCGCCGGGCCCGTCACGTCCAGCTCCTCGTCCTCCTCGTCGTCCGTGATCTTGATGTCCAGGTCCTCCGTGTACTTCTTGCGCTTCACCTGCCGGTTGGAGCGCCGCTTCTGCGGGGCGGGGCGGATCAGGCCACGCCCCATCCCACCGGCCACGCCCCCCCCAGGCCACGCCCCCCAGGCCAGGTGTGCTCACCTGCACGCTGCTGTCGTCGTCGCGGCGCGGGGACGGCGCCGGCAGCGCCTCCGAGTCCGAGTTGTCCGAGGAGGCGTTGCGCTTGCGCTTCTTGCCCACCACGGGGGTGATGGTGCTGGGGGGGCCAGAGTGACCACTGAGTGACCACTGAGTGACCGCTGAGTGACCACTGAGTGACCCCTGAGTGACCGCTGAGTGACCACTGAGTGACCCTGAGTGACCCTGAGTGACCCCTGAGTGACCACTGAGTGACCACTGAGTGACCGCTGAGTGACCGCTGAGTGACCACTGACCACTGAGTGACCGCTGAGTGACCGCTGAGTGACCGCTGAGTGACCGCTGAGTGACCGCTGAGTGACCCTGAGTGACCGCTGAGTGACCCCAGAGTGACCATGAGTGACCACTGAGTGACCACTGAGTGACCACTGAGTGACCGCTGAGTGACCGCTGAGTGACCACAGTGACCACTGAGTGACCCTGAGTGACCACTGAGTGACCATGAGTGACCATGAGTGACCACTGAGTGACCGCTGAGTGACCACTGAGTGACCGCTGAGTGACCGCTGAGTGACCGCTGAGTGACCACTGAGTGACCCTGAGTGACCGCTGAGTGACCACTGAGTGACCACTGAGTGACCACTGAGTGACCCTGAGTGACCACTGAGTGACCGCTGAGTGACCACTGAGTGACCCCAGAGTGACCACTGAGTGACCGCTGAGTGACCACTGAGTGACCCTGAGTGACCACTGAGTGACCGCTGAGTGACCACTGAGTGACCATGAGTGACCATGAGTGACCGCTGAGTGACCCTGAGTGACCACTGAGTGACCACTGAGTGACCATGAGTGACCATGAGTGACCGCTGAGTGACCCTGAGTGACCACTGAGTGACCACTGAGTGACCATGAGTGACCATGAGTGACCACCACGGACGGGTGGATGCCGCAACGCAGAAAACAAGGCTGTGGCCGGGTGGCCACCAAGAGCAACACCAGCCATGGTGGCCACCGAGGTCTGATGGCCACCAACACCACGATGGACACTGAGCTTTGATGCCCACCAAGACCAGGGTTGGACGCCCACCAAGACCAGGGTTGGATGCCCACCAAGACCAGGGTTGGATGCCCACCAAGACCAGGGTTGGATGCCCACCAAGACCAGGGTTGGATGCCCACCAAGACCATGATGCCCACCAAGACCACGATGCCCACCAACCTTTGATGCCCACCAACCTTTGATGCCCACCAAGACCACGATACCCACCAACCTTTGACCCTCTCCAACCTGTGATTCTCTCCAATCTTTGATTCTCTCCAACCTTTGATTCTCTCCAACCTTTGATTCTCTCCAACCTTTGATTCTCTCCAACCTTTGATGCCCACCAACCTTTGATTCTCTCCAACCTTTGATGCCCACCAACCTTTGATTCTCTCCAACCTTTAATGCCCACCAACCTTTGATGCCCACCAACCTTTGATGCCCACCAAGACCATGATGGACACAAAGCCCTGATGCCCACCAACCTTTGATTCTCTCCAACCTTTGATGCCCACCAAGCTCTGATGCCCACCAAACTTTGACCCTCTCCAACCTTTGATTCTCTCCCACCTTTGATGCCCACCAAGACCACAATACCCACCAACCTTTGATGCCCACCAAGACCATGATGGACACAGAACCCTGATGCCCACCAACGTTTGATTCTCTCCAACCTTTGATGACCACCAACCTTTGACTCTCTCCAGCCTTTGATGCCCACCAACCTTTGATGCCCACCAACATTTGATTCTCTCCAATCTTTGACGCCCACCAACCTTTGATTCTCTCCAACCTTTGAAGCTCCCCAACCTTTGATACCCACCCAGCTCTGATACCACCCAGCTCTGATGGCCACCAAGCTGATGCCCACCAACCTTTGATGCCCACCAAGACCATGATGGACACAAAGCCCTGATGCCCACCAACCTTTGACTCTCTCCAACCTTTGATGCCCCCAAGCCCTGACGCCCCCCAAGCCCTGACGCCCCCCGAGCCCTGACGCCCCCCAACCTGCGATGCCCCCCCATCTCACCTGGCCTTGCCGCGCGCCTTGCTCTTGCCTCCTCCTCCTCCCTCCTCCTCCTCCTGCTGCTCCCTGCCCCTTGGCGCGCCGCGGCCGCTCGTCCTTGCGCCGCCGCGCTCGCCGGGGCCCTTGCGGCGCCGCTTGCGCTCGCCCTCGTCGTCGGGCCGCACGCTGGGCAGCTCGTCCTCGTTGAGCACGCGCGGGATGTTCTGCTCGCCGCGCGCCCGCGCCCGCGCGATGGCCTCGGCCACGATGCGGTTCGCCTTCTCCTGCTTCTTCTGGTGCTCCAGGCGGCGGCTCTCGTCGGACGCGCCGCGAGCCGGACCCGACGCCGCCGCCGCCGCCGCCGCCCCACCTCGGCGCCGCTCAGCACCTTGACCACCGAGAGGCCGCCCGAGGAGGCGCCGGATGAGGAGCCCGCCTGGGGGATGGGGGGCAGGGAGAGGGGGGTCGCTGTGGGTGAGGGGTCACCGGGATCGGGGATGAGTGGTCAGTGTGGGTGAGGGTCACCGGGATCGGGGATGAGTGGTCAGTGTGGGTGAGTGACCATTGGGATCAGGGATGAGTGGTCAGTGTGGTGAGTGACCATTGGGATCAGGATGAGTGGTCAGTGTGGGTGAGTGACCATTGGGATCAGGGATGAGTGATCTGTGTGGGTGAGGGGTCAGCAGGATCAGGGATGAGTGGTCAGTGTGGGTGAGTGACCAGCAGGATCGGGGATGAGTGGTCAGTGTGGGTGAGTGACCAGCAGGATCGGGATGAGTGGTCAGTGTGGGTGAGTGACCAGCAGGATCGGGGATGAGTGGTCAGTGTGGGTGAGTGACCACTGGATCAGGGATGAGTGTCAGTGTGGGTGAGTGACCATTGGGATCGGGATGAGTGGTCAGTGTGGGTGAGTGACCATTGGGATCAGGGATGAGTGGTCAGTGTGGGTGAGTGACCATTGGGATCAGGGATGAGTGGTCAGTGTGGGTGAGTGACCATTGGGATCAGGGATGAGTGGTCAGTGTGGGTGACGGTCACCGGGATCAGGGATGAGTGGTCAGTGTGGGTGAGTGACCATTGGGATCAGGGATGAGTGGTCAGTGTGGGTGACGGGTCACCGGGATCAGGGATGAGTGGTCAGTGTGGGTGAGTGACCATTGGGATCAGGGATGAGTGGTCTGTGTGGGTGAGGGGTCAGCAGGATCGGGGATGAGTGGTCAGTGTGGGTGAGGGGTCACCGGGATCGGGGATGAGTGGTCAGTGTGGGTGAGTGACCATCGCGATCGGGGATGAGTGGTCAGTGTGGGTGAGGGTCACCGGATCGGGGATGAGTGGTCAGTGTGGGTGAGTGACCAGCAGGAACGGGCTGGGTGGTCAGTGTGGGTGAGTGACCACTGGGATCAGGGATGAGTGGTCAGTGTGGGTGAGTGACCATCGGGATCAGGGATGAGTGGTCAGTGTGGGTGAGTGACCATTGGGATCAGGATGAGTGGTCAGTGTGGGTGAGTGACCAGCAGGATCAGGATGAGTGGTCAGTGTGGGTGAGTGACCAGCAGGATCAGGGATGAGTGGTCAGTGTGGGTGAGTGACCATTGGGATCAGGGATGAGTGGTCAGTGTGGGTGAGTGACCAGCAGGATCGGGGATGAGTGGTCAGTGTGGTGAGTGACCAGCAGGATCGGGGATGAGTGTCAGTGTGGTGAGTGACCAGCAGAATCGGGGCTGGGTGGTCAGTGTGGGTGAGGGGTCACCAGGATCATGGCTGAGTGGCCACCATGGCTAAGTGACCACTGAGGTCAGGGCTGAGTGACCACCAAGCTCATGGCTGAGTGACCACCAGTATTGAGTGACCACCATAGCTAAGTAGCCACCAGGATCATGGCTAAATGACCACCAGGAGTGACCACCCCAACCAGACTGACCATCCCAGAGTGACCACCCACCAGAGTGACCACCGAACCCCAACTGACCACCCAACCAGAGTGGCCACCCAAGGTGACCACCCCACCAGTCTGACCACCCCACCAGTCTGACCATCCCAGAGTGACCACCCACCAGAATGACCACCCAACCAGACCACCCTGAGTGTCCACCCAACCCCAACTGACCACCCAACCAGAGTGACCACCCACCCTGAGTGACCACCCACCCTGAGTGACCACCCTGAGTGACCACCCATCCCAAGTGACCACCCCAGAGTGACCACCCAACCAGAGTGACCACCCACCAGAGTGACCACCCTGAGTGACCACCCACCACACTGACCACCCCACCAGTGACCACCCATCCCAAGTGACCACCCCAGAGTGACCAGCCCACCTGAGTGACCAGCCCACCTGAGTGACCACCCCACCTGAGTGACCACCCCACCTGAGTGACCACCCAACCAGAGTGACCACCCAACCAGAGTGACCACCCCACCTGAGTGACACCCCACCTGAGTGACCACCCCACCTGAGTGACCACCCACCCCAAATGTCCACCCCACCTGAGTGACCACCCCAGAGTGACCCCCCCACCTGAGCGCCCACCCCCGAGCGCCCCACCCCACACTCACCTGCGGCTGCAGCACCACCTTGAGCGGCACGGTCAACCTCTGCCCGGCCCCGCCCATCACCTGCGGCACCTGGGCCACGCCCAGCGGCCCCGCCCCGCCGGCGGGCGGCTGCACCAGCTGGATCTTCTGGGGCTGCCCTGCCGCGCCGGGGGGCTGCACCTGCAGCTGGATCGTCACCACCTTGGCGGGGGGCCAGGTGTGGCCTTGGCGGGGCCGGGCGTGGCGCAGGTAGCCCCGCCCAGCAGCAGCTTGCCCGGCAGCGTGCCCAGCACCACGTGGCGCTGGCCCGGAGCGCCCGGAGCGCCCGGAGGCTGCTGAAGCACCAGGGTGATGCGCTTGGACTCGCCCTGCGGGGAGGGGACGGGCTGGGAGGCGGGGTACGGGCACCTGGGGACACCTAAACCCCACCTGGGGCACCTGGGGACACCCAAACCCCACCTGGGGACACCCACATCCCCACCTGGGACACCCACAGCACCTGGGACACCCAAATCCCACCTGGGACACCCACGGCACCTGGGGACACCCACGGGCACCTGGGGACACCCAAATCCCACCTGGGGACACCCACGGGCACCTGGGGACACCCAAATCCCACCTGGGACACCCAAACCCCACCTGGGGACACCCAAACCCCACCTGGGGACACCCACATCCCCACCTGGGGACACCCACGGGACCTGGGGACACCCACGGGCACCTGGGGACACCCACGGCACCTGGGGACACCCAAACCCCACCTGGGGACACCCAAACCCCACCTGGGGACACCCACGGGCACCTGGGGACACCCAAACCCCACCTGGGGACACCCAAACCCCACCTGGGACACCCAAACCCCACCTGGGGACCCTTAAATTATACCTGGGGACACCCACATCCCCACCTGGGGACACCCACGGGGACCTGGGGACACCCAAACCCCACCTGGGAACACCCACGGGGACCTGGGACCCTTAAACCCCACCTGGGGACACCCAAACCCCACCTGGGACACCCACAGGGACCTGGGGACCCTTAAACCCACTGGACCCACAAACCCCACCTGGTCACACCCAAACCTCACCTGGCCACACCCAAACCCCACCTGGGGACCCTTAAATCCCACCTGGGGACACCCACAGGGACCTGAGGACACCCAAACCTCACCTGGGGACACCCACGGGGACCTGGGGACCCTTAAACCCAACCTGGGGACACCCACGGGACCTGGGGACACCCACAGGGACCTGGGGACCCTTGAATTATACCTGGAGACCCCCACATCCCACCCGGGGACCTCTGATTAACACCTGGGGACAGCCAGAAGTACCTGGGGACACCCAAACCCCACCTGGCGACACCCACAGGTACCTGGGGACCCTTGAATTATACCTGGGGACCCCCAAATCCCATCTGGGACCTCTAAATTACACCTGTGGACCCCCAAAGGCACCTGGGGACCCCCACATCCCATCTGGAACCCCCAAATCCCACCTGGGAACCTCTATGTTACAGCTAAGAACACCCCAAACCGGCCCTGGACCCCTCAAACCCCACCTGGCCACACCCAAACCTCACCTGGACCCCCCCCAAACCCACCCAAACCCCACCTGGCCACACCCACACCCCCCCAAACCCCACCTGGACTCCCCCAAACCCACCTGGCCACACCCAAACCCCACCTGGACTCCCCCAAACCCCACCTAGCCCCCCCCAAACCCCACCTGGCCACACCCAAACCCCACCTGGCCCCCCCAAACCCCACCTGGCCCCCCCCAAACCCCACCTGGCCCACACCCACACCCCCCCAAACCCCACCTGGACTCCCCCAAACCCCACCTGGCCACACCCAAACCCCACCTGGCCCCCCAAACCCCACCTGGCCACACCCAAACCCCACCTGGACTCCCCCAAACCCCACCTAGCCCCCCCCAAACCCCACCTGGCCCCCCCAAACCCACCTGGCCCCCCCCCAGCCGCTCACCTGGGCGGGGCCGAGGCTCAGCCCGGGTTTCAGGGGGTCCCGGCCGCCGCCCCCCGGCTTTGAGGGGCTGCAGCAGCACCTGCTTCACCTGCCGGGCCCCCCCAGCCGCCGAGGCCACGCCCCCCGCCGTGGCCACGCCCCCCGCCGCCGCCACCGAGGCCCCGCCCACCACCTTGGCCAACGTCACCTTGCCGCCGTTGGGCGTGGCCGGGGCGTGGCCGCCGGGGGCGGGGCTTTCAGGATGACGATTTTAGGGGGCGTGGCCGATGCGGGGGCGGGGCCGGGAGGCGTGGCCGAGACTCCCATAAAAGGATTGCCTTGGCTCAGCACTTCCGGGGTGGGCGGGGCCACGGCGGGCAGGGGGGCGGGCGGGGCTGGGGGGGTCTTGGGGAGGGGGGGGCTCGGGGCCAGGGGGGGGGTCCAGAGCCCCCGAGAGCCCCAAAGCTTCGGCCAGGGGGTCGCTGGGGGTGGGGGGCGGCGGGGGGGGCACCAGGTCCTCAGGTAAGGGGTCCAGACCCCCGAAAAGGTTGGGGTCGTCAAAAAGGTCCATGATGGGGTCGGCCATGCTTGGGGGGGGAGGGGGGGCCACGACCCCGGGGAGGGGGGGGTGGGGGGGCCACGACCCCGGGAGAGGGGGGGGGAGAGGGGGACCCCTAAAAATGGGGGGTTTGGGGGGGGGTTGGCCCCCTAAGAGAGGGATTTGGGGGGGGATGACCCCTAAAAAGGGGGAGTTTGGGGGGGGATTGACCCCCGAAGAGAGGGATTTGGGGGGCTCTGACCCCTAAAAAGGGGGATTCGGGGGGCTCTGACCCCTAAAGAAGGGGATTCGGGGGAGTTTGGGGGGCCCTGACCCCTAAAATTGGAAATCTGGGGGGTTTGGGGAGGGTTGACCCCCAAAAAAGACAATTCGGGGGGACCCTGACCCCTAAAGAGAGGAGTCTGGGGGGGACTGACCCCTAAAAAGGGGAATTCGGGGGTCTAGGGAAGCCCTGACCCCCAAATAAAAGGAAAAGTCGGGGGCCTTGACCCCCAAAAATGGAAATTCAGGGAGGGCTGACCCCCAAAAAAAGGGAATTCGGGGGTCCTGGGGGGCCACAACCCCAAAAAAAGGGAAATTCAGGGGGGTTTGGGGGGCCCTGAGCTCAAAAAAAACGGAAATTCGGGGGGTCCTGACCCCAAAAAATGGAAATTGGGGGAGGCTTGGAGAGATTTGGGGGCTGCAACCCCAAAACAGGGAAATTAAGGGGGGCTTGAGGGCTTTAAGGGATGCTGGGGGGGGCTCAGGGGATCCCCAACCCCAAAAAAGGGAAATATGGGGGTCCTGGGGAGGATTTGGGGGTCCTGGGGAGGATTTGGGGGGTCCTGGGGAGGATTTGGGGGGAATTTAGGGGATCCTGGGGGGATTTGGGGGTCCTGGGGGGGATTTGGGGGGATTGGGGGGTCCTGGGGGGTTTGGGGGGGGGGATTTGGGGGTCCTGGGGGGTTTTTGGGGGGCTCTTCTCAGGCTGGGGGGGCTCCGGAGCTCCAGGCTGTGGGGAGAGAACAGGGGAGGGGTCAGAGGGACCCCCAGAGGGACCAAAATTTGGGGGTTTCCCCCCCAAAATAAAGGGGGAAAGGGGGAGCCCAGAACTGGGGGGACTGGGGGGACTGGGGGTCCCAGGAAGGGGAATTGGGGGTCCCAATTTGGGGTAACTGGGACCCCAAAATGAGAGGAACTGGGACCTCAATTTGGGGAAACTGGGACCCCAATTTGGGGGGAACTGGGACCCCAATTTGGGGAATTGGGATCTCAAATTTGGGGAAACTGGGACTCCAACTGGGGGTAACTGGGACCCCAAAATGGGGAAACTGGGACCCCAAAATGGGAGAAATTGGGACCCCAAAATTAGAGGAACTGGGACCCCAATTTGGGGTAACTGGGACCCCAATTTGGGGGTAACTGGGACCCCAAAATGGGAGGAGCTGGGACCCCAATTTGGGGTAACTGGGACCCCAACTTGGGGGTAATTGGACCCCAAATTTGGGGGTAATTGGGAACCCAATTTGGGGGTAACTGGGACCCCAAAATGGGAGGAGCTGGGACCCCAATTTTACACAAACTGAACCCCCCACTTGGAGAAAACGGGACCCCAATTGGGGAAACTGGGACACAAATTTGGGGGTAATTTAACAGAAATTTTGGGAAAACTGGGACCCCAAAATGGGGGAACTGGGATCTCAAATTTGGGGAAACTGGGACCCCAAAATGAGAAGAACTGGGACCCCAAAAAGAGAGGAACTGGGACCCCAGTTTGGGGAAACTGGGACCCCAAAATGGGAGAAATTGGGACCCCAACTTGGGGGTAACTGGACCCCAAATTTGGGGGTAACTGGGACCCCAATTTCTCAAAAACTGGGACCCCAAAATGGGAGGAACTGGGACCCCAATTTTACACAAACTGAAATCCCCCATTTCGAAAAAATGGGAACCCAGTTGGGGGGTAGCTGGGACACAAATTTGGGGGCAAATTGGACACAAATTTGTGGTTAACTGGACATGAATTTGGGGGTAACTGGACACAAATTTGGGCAAGCTGGGACCCCAATTTCTGACAAACCGGGACCCCAATTTCTCACAAATTGAGACCCCAATTTCTCACAAATTGAGACCCCAATTCCTCACAAATTGAGACCCCAATTCCTCACAAATCGGGACCCCAATTCCTCACAAATTGAGACCCCAATTCCTCACAAACCGGGACCCCAATCTCACAATGAACCCAATTTCTCACAAATTGAGACCCCAATTTCTCACAAATCGGGACCCCAATTCCTCACAAATCGGGACCCCAATTTCTCACAAACCGGGACCCCAATTCCTCACAAATCGGGACCCCAATTCCTCACAAATTGAGACCCCAATTCCTCACAAATTAAGACCCCAATTCCTCACAAATCGGGACCCCAATTCCTCACAAATTGAGACCCCAATTCCTCACAAATTGAGACCCCAATTCCTCACAAACCGGGACCCCCAATCCGGGGGTACCTGGGCCCTTCCTGGCACCCCAACCCATCCCCCGGTTCGGCATCACCGAGCCCCCCACAGACTCTCCGGGATCCCCCCAAAACCAGGAAGTGCCCGGGCCTACCCAAGGCCGATCCCCCCCCCACCCCGTTCCCTCACGACCCCTCAGCGCTCCCCCCCCCCCCCCCATTCCCACCTTACCTGTCCCGCCGCGCAGCCTGAGGCGGGGCCGGACACGCGGAACCCCCGCCAAGGATTTTTGGGAATGGCTTTTTTTAACCGCGATTCCGGGATTGAGGGGGAAAACCCCCCCCCCCCCACACAGAAATTATTGCTGTACCCCCCTTTTTGTGTTTAATTTCAGGGGGTCTGTCCCCTGAGGGAAAAGGGGGGGGGGGATGGGATGGGGGGGGCGCCGCCGCTCGTGCCCCCCCCCCTTCGGAGCGCGCGCGCGCCGAGCCCGGGCCGCCCTCACGGAGCGGCTGCGGCGCAACCGCAACGCGCAGGCCACGCCCACCACACCCCCCCGCCCCGCGCCGCGGGGACGCTGCCCATTGGTCGGAACCCGAGCGAGCCGCGCGCTGATTGGCCCAGCCCGGATAGGCGGGGTGAGTTGCGCACCCGGAAGTGCGGTGCCTTTCCCCCCCCCCCAACAGCAAGCGCGGAGGGGTCCTCGCGTTCAGGGGTGGCCGCGGCGCTGCCGGAAGGAGCGCTCGGCGCAGGCGGCAGCGAGGGCAGCCCCGCCCTCGAGCCGCCGCCATCTTGTCTCGCTGAGGGGAAGGGGGGGGGCGCGGGGTCCTTGCGCCTCAGAGCGAGGAAAATTAAAAAATAATTAATAATTAAAAAAAAAAAAATAAAAGAAACCAACCCAAATCAGCCGGATTTGAGATAAAATTAAAAACAAAGCGGCGCGGGAGGGCGGGAGCGGTCGGGAAAGCGCCCGGCTCGGCCCCGCCGAGTCGCCAAAATCGAGGCCGGGTTTGGGAGGCAGCGCCGGATTTGGGGCAAAATCCGGCAAAAAATACGGAAAAATTAAAGCAAAATGCGGCGAATTCCGGCCAAAAGTTCCGGCCGCGGTGGAAAAAGGGAGAAAATCGGCGTTAAAATGGCCAAAAACGGCCCTAAAAAAACCCCCTGAGGGCCCGGGGGTTGGGCCTCAAAAAGGGAATTAAAGGGCTGGAAATCGGGTAAAAGGGGCGTTTTGAGAGGAAAATACGCAAAAAAAATGGATAAAGGGGCCCGGAATTGATTAAAATGGGCTCGGAATTGGTTAAAATGGGGATAAAATGCGTTAAAATGGGGAAAAAATGCATTAAAATGGGGTAAAATGCATTAAAATGGGGATAAAATTAATTAAAGGGGGGTAAAATGCATTAAAAGGGGGAAAAATGCATTAAAATGGGAATAAAATGCATTAAATTGGGGATAAAATGCATTAAAAATGGAAAAAAATGGATTAAATAGGGTAAAATGCATTAAAATGGGATAAAATCATTAAAATGGGATAAAATGCATTAAAATGGGATCAAATGGATTAAAATTTGGATAAAATCATTAAAATGGGATAAAATGCATTAAACGGGGATAAATTCATTAAAATTGGGATAAAATCATTAAAATAGGAATAAATGCATTAAAATGGGAATAAAATGGGATAAAATGGATTAAAATGGGAATAAAATGGGATAAAACGGCCCCCAAATGGATTAAAACAGCCCCAAAATTAATTAAAAAGTCTCAAAATGGATTAAAAAAATCCAAAAATGGAATAAAATATTCCCCAAATTGGTAAAAACGACCCCGAAATGGATTTAAAAAGCCAAAAAAATGGGGATAAAACAAAACTAAAAACCCCAAAATTGATAAATACGACCCCAAAACCTCACTAAAAATGTTAAATATTATTAAAATTGATTTTCTAAAGTTAAAAACCAACATTTGACGAGCCCCCCAAATAAATAAAATAACATTAAAAGGCACAAATTAAACATTAAACCCCAAATTTCGTTTTTTTCACGACAAAAAAAGAAAAAATAATTCAAAATTCCACATTATTTAATGAAATTCAGCTGCAAATTCTGGGGGGAGAGCCCCTCAAAATTCAGGTTTTAAGCACAAAAAGTGAAAGGTAATTCATTAATTCAATTAATGAATTGAAGGAGGTAAATTAAATTGGGTTAAAAAATTTAAAAATCTGATTAAAGGTGGATTAAAAATTGTTGATTTTAGGGGGGAGTGTGGGTTTAATAAAATCCTGAATTTATTTATTTAAATTTAAAATAAAAATTAATCTAATTGAAATTAATATAAATAAAATTAAAGTTAAAAAATTCCGCTTAAAATTAAAATTAAATAATTCAATTAAAATAAGATTAAATAATTCATTAAAATTAAAATTAAATAATTCAAATAAAATTAAAATCAAATAATTCAATTAAAATTAAATAATTCAATCAAAATTAAGATTAAATAGTTAAAATTAAATAATTCAACCAAAATTTAAAATTAAAATTAAATTCAAAATTAAAATTAAATAATCTAATCAAAATTAAAATTAAAATTAAATAATTCAACCAAAATTAAAATTAAATAATTCAGTTAAAAATACAGAAAATTAATTACAAAAAATTAAATTTTCACCCAAAAAATTTTGATTTGAAGGCAAAAATAATTAAAAATAATTAAAAGGGCAAAATTAGGAAAAAAAAATCAAAATTAAAATTTGGGGTCAGGAGTTGAAATTTGGGGTGAAATTCTGGGATTTGGGATCAAAAAATGAAATCTGGGCGAATTTTTGAGGGGTGGAAATCCTGGATTTTAGGGGGAAAAAAGGAAATTTGTGTGGAATTTGGGGCTGAAAAGTGGAATTTGAGGAAATGCAAATGGAATTTTTGGGTTTAAAATGTGGAACTTTAGGATTTTAGCCCAGAATTTTGGGTTTCAAATGTGGAAATTTGGGATCCAAGCCTGAATTTTGGGTTTAAAATATGGAATTTGGGGATCAGACCCCAAAATTTGGGTTTAAAATGTGGAATTTTGGGATCCAAGCCCAGAATTTTGTGTTTAAAATGTGGAATTTTTTGGTTTAAAATGGGGAATTTTTGGATTTGAGCCTGAATTTTGGGTTTAAAATATGGAATTTTGGGAACAGACCCCAAAATTTGGGTTTAAAACGTGGAATTTTAGGATTTTAGCCTAGAATTTTGTGTTAAAATGTGGAATTTTGGGTTCAAAATGTGGAATTTTGGGATAATAAAGCCCTGGGTCGCCATCTTGACCCCGCCCCTCACCTCTGATTGGTGCCACCCGCGATGACGTCACCGAGCTGGGGCCAATGGGGAGCGCAGGGTCCTGGAAGGAGGAGGGGCTTCGTGATCGGGGCGGGGCTTCCTCGGGGACCCCCAAAATCCGCGGATTTCACCCCAAAAATCTCCCGATTTCACCCCAAAACCTCCTGTTTTCACCCAAATCTCCTTTCACCCAAAAATCTCCTAATTTCCCCCAAATCCTTACACAGACTCCCCAAATCTCCAAATTTCCCCCCAAAAATCTGATTTTACCCCAAACCCTCCTAATTTCCCCCCAAATTCCCTTACAGAGCCCCCAAAATATTTCGGTTTCCCCCCAAACTCCCTCTCTGGGATTCCTCCAAAGCTCTGGATTTCCTCCAAATCTTCTCAAAACCTCGGGATTTCCCCCAGAATCTCCTGAGTTCCCTCGAATTTTCCCTTAATTCCCTCAGTGATCACAAAACCTCCTGATTTCCCTCAAATCTCCTCAAAAGTTCCTGATTTCCCTCAAATCTTCCAAATCCCCTCAAAACCTCTTGATTTCCCTCAAATCCCCTCACAACCTCCGGATTTCCCTCGAAAGTTCCTGATTTCCCTCAAATCTCCCTCAAATCCCCTCAGTGACCCCAAAATTTCCAGATTTCCCTCAAATCTCACCCAAACCCCCTCAAAACCTCCTGATTTCCCTCAAACTCCCCTAATTTCCCTCAAATCTCCCCCAAATCCCCTCAGTGACCCAAAACCTCCTCATTTCCCTCAAATCTCACCTGAAACTTCCTGACTTCCCTAAAATCTCACCCAAATCCCTCAAAACCTCCTGATTTCCATCAAATCCCCTCACAACCTCCGGATTTCCCTCAAATCCCCCTCAGGAACCCCAAAACCTCCTCATTTCCCTCAAATCTCACCTGAAACCTCCGGATTTCCCTCAAATCTTGTCCAAATCCCCTCACAACCTCCGGATTTCCCTCAAATCCCCCTCGGGAACCCCAAACTACCCTGATTTCCCTCAAATCTCTCCCAAATCGCCTCAGGAACCTCAAACCCCTTCGATTTCCCTCAAATCTCACTCAAATCCCCTCAAAACCTCTTGATTTCCATCAAATCCCCTCACAACCTCCGGATTTCCCTCAAATCCCCCTCAGGAACCCCAAAACCTTCCTGATTTCCTTCAAATCTCACCCAAACCCCCTCACAACCTCCTGATTTCCCTCAAATCCCCTCAAAAGTTCCTGATTTCCCTCAAATCTCCCTCAAATCCCCTCAGGAACCTCAAACCCCTTCGATTTCCCTCAAATCTCACTCAAATCCCCTCAAAACCTCCTGATTTCCATCAAATCCCTCAAAATCTCCCGATTTCTTTCAAATCTCCTCTAAATCCCCTCAGTAACCCCAAAACCTCAAAATTTCCCTAAAATCTCACCCAAACCCCCTCAAAACTTCCTGATTTCCTCAAATCCCCTCACAACCTCCTGATTTCCCTCAAATCCCCCTCAGGAACCCCAAACCCCCCTAATTTCTTTCAAATCTCACCCAAACCCCCTCACAACCTCCTGATTTCCCTCACGTCTCCCCAAATCCCTCGGCAACCCCAAACTCCGATTCCCCAAATCCTCACACCCAAACTCCCGATTTCCTCATCCCCAAACCCTCACACCTCAGCTGAAATCCCCAAACCCCCTGATGATTTCCCTCAAATCTCCCCCAAACCCCCCTCACAACCTCCCGATTTCCCTCACGTCTCCCCCAAATCCCCTCGGCAACCCCAAAATCTCCCGATTTCCCCCCAAATCTCCCTCAGCCACCCGACCACCACCCCCCCCCCCCCTCAGCCCCCCTTTCCTCAGCCCCCCTATCCCATCGCGGCCCCTCCCGCCCCCCGGGCCGCCCCCATTTCCCTCCGGGTCGCCCCCAAATCGCCCCCAAATCCCCCCCGGACCCCTCCCCCCCCACCGCCCCCCTCATGGCCCCCCCCCCTCCCCCCCCTCGCCCCCCCCCCGCCCCGCCCCCCCCCGCCCGTCGCCGCCGATGACGCACCGCCCGCGCCGCGCGCGCCCGCCGCTGGCGCCCCGCCCCTTCCGGCGGCGCTCCGCCCCCTCTCTATGGTTCCTCCCCGTACCCTCCCCTGGCGGCTCCGCCCTTCCGCTTCCGCTGCCGCTCTGGCTCGGTCCTCCAGCGCTTCTCCGCTCGCCTCCACCATCCCCGCTCGCTTCCAAACTCACCGAAACCTCTCAGAGCGCTCTCCAAACGTCCCCTCCGGCCCCGCTCGTTAAGGCGGCGGCGGCTCGGTGCTCGCCGAACCCGCCCGCGGGTTCCGTCTCTGTGGCGGCGGCGGCGGAAGCGGCGGCGGGAAGGAGGGGCGGGGCTTCCGCTTCGGCGCGCGGCGCCCCGGCGCGGGGGGGGGGGGGGGACGGCGGCGGCGCGATGGAGGTGAGGGGAAAAATGGGGAAAAATGAGGGAAAAAAGGGGAAAAAAAGGGAAAAAAACGGTGCTGGGGTGGCGCGGTTGAGGAGGAAGAAACGGGGTGCGGGGGAGGCCGGCGTGAGGGGGGTGAGCGTGAGGGGAAAAGGGGTGAGGAAAGGGCGAAGCGTGAGGGGGAAATGGTGGAAAAGGGCGAAGCGTGAGGGAAAAGGGGAGAGGAAAGGGTCAGGCGTGAGGGGGAAATGGTGGAAAAGGGCGAAGGTGAGGGGGAAATGGTGAAAAGGGCGAAGTGTGAGGGGAAATGGTGAGAAAGGGCGAAGGTGAGGGGGAAATGGTGAAAAAAGGGCGAAGTGTGAGGGGGAAATGGTGAAAAAGGCGAAGTGTGAGGGGAATGGTGAAAAGGGCGAAGGTGAGGGGAAATGGAAAAAAGGGCGAAGTGAGGGGGAAATGGTGAAAAAGGGCGAAGTGTGAGGGGAAAATGGTGGAAAAGGGCGAAGTGTGAGGGAAAAATGATGGCGAAAAAGAGGGGAAAAAGGGGAATTGGGATAGGTAGGGGTGAGGGTGGTGAAGTGTGAGGGGAAAAACGTGGGGGGAAAAGGGAAAAAAGAGGAGAAAATTGGAAAAAAAAGAGGGAAAATGGGGGAAAATAATGAAAGGGGGTGAGGGTGCTGAAGTGTGAGGGGGAGAATGTGGAAAAAATGGGGAAAAAACGGGATTTGGGATGGATTGGGGTGAGGGTGGGGAAGTGTGAGGGAAAAATGTGGGGAAAAAGGGAAAAAAGAGGGAAAAATGTTAAAAAGGGAATTGGGATGGATTGGGGTGAGGGTGGAGGAGTGTGAGGGGAAAAATGTGGAAAAAATGGGAAAAAAGAGGAGAAAATGGGAAAAAGAGAGAAAAAAAACGGGGAAAAAGAGGGAAAGGGGGTGAGGGTGGTGAAGTGTGAGGGGAAAAATGTGGGGAAAAAAGAGGAAAAAAATGGAAAAAAAAGAGGATTTTGGGTGAGGGTGAGGAAGTGTGAGGGGAAAAATATAAAAAAAAAAAAAATCGGGGAAAAAGGGATTGGGGGATTCTGGTGTGAGGGCGGCGAAAAGGGAGGGGAAAATGGGGAAAAAAAGGGTGGAAAAGCGCAAGAAAAATGGGATGAATGTGAGAAGGAAGGGATTTTGGGTTAAATTTTGGGGTTTTTTTTTGCAGTTCCCCGGAGGCAGCGACAATTACCTGGCGATCACCGGCGCTTCACACCCATTCCTGAGCGGGGCCGAGGTGAGAAAAACGGGGAAAAATCGGGAATAAAAAGGGAAAAAACATCGGGAAATTCCCGGGGGGGTTGGGGGGAAAGCGTGGAAATTGGGGAAAAAGGAAAAAAAATTGGATGTGGGTCGAGGAAAAGCGAGAAATAAAAGGGGAATGGGTGCGGGGTTTGTGGAAGGTGAGGAAAAGGGAGGGGGAAAATCCATGAAATGGAGGGAAAAGTGGGGTAGAATTGGGGAAAATGGGAATAAAGGGAATAAAATGGGAATAAAGCTCCTTGAGTTTGGGGGAAAATGGGGAGGTGGGTGTAATAGAGGAAAAATAAATAAGTTTGGGGGGGTTTAAAAGGGATTTTTGGGGTGAAAAAAGCTGATTTTGGGGTAAAATAAAGGAATTTGGGCAGTCAGCTTATTTTGGGGGTTTAAAGAGATGGTTTTGGGGTGAAAAAAGCCAATTTTGGGGTGAAAAAAGCTGATTTTGGGGTGAAAAAAAAGCTGATTTTGTGGGGAAATAAAGGAATTTGGGGTGTCTGAGCTTATTTTTGGGGTGAAAAAAGCCGATTTTGGGGTGAGCAAAGCCAGTTTTGGGGTGAAATAAAGGATTTTGGGGTGTTTGAGCTCATTTTTGGGGTATAAAGAGATGGTTTTGGGGTGAAAAAGGCCGTTTTTGGGGTGATAAAAGCTGATTTTTGGGTGATAAAAACCATTTTGGGGTGAACAAAGCCGATTTTGGGGTGATAAAAGCCAATTTTGGGGTGAAAAGAGCCAGTTTTGATTGAACCAAGCCAGTTTTGGGGTGAACAAAGCCGATTTTTGGGTGATAAAAGCCGATTTTGGGGTGAACAAAGCCGATTTTGGGGTGAACAAAGCCAATTTTGGCGTGATAAAAGCCGATTTTGGGGTGAAAAGAGCCAATTTGGGGGTGAACAAAGCCGAATTTGGGGTGATAAAAGCCTTTTTTTGGGTGTACAAAGCCAATTTTGGGGTGAACAAAGCCGATTTTTGGGTGCTAAAAGCCGATTTTGGGGTGCTAAAAGCCGATTTTTGGGTGAAAAGAACGATTTTTGGGTGAAAGAGCGATTTTGGGGTGAACAAAGCTGATTTTTGGGTGAAAAGAGCGATTTGGGGTGAACAAAGCTGATTTTTGGGTGAAAAGAGCGATTTTGGGGTGAACAAAGCCGATTTTTGGGTGAAAAGAGCCGATTTTGGGGGTGAACAAAGCCATTTTTTTGGTGAAAAGAGCCGAATTTTGGTGAAAAGAGCCAATTTTTGGGTGCTAAAAGCTGATTTTTGGGTGAAAAGAGCCGATTTTGGGTGAAAAGAGCTGATTTTGGGTGAAAAGAGCCAATTTGGGGGTGAACAAAGCCGATTTTGGGGTGATAAAAGCCTTTTTTTTGGGTGTACAAAGCTAATTTTGGGGTGTTAAAAGCCTATTTTGGGGTGAAAAGAGCCAATTTGGGGGTGAACAAAGCCGATTTTGGGGTGAAAAAGAGCCGATTTTGGGGTGCTAAGAGCCGATTCTTGAACGCAAGCAGCCGGCTGATCCCTTCCCTTGCCCCCGCAGACCTTCCACACGCCCAGCCTGGGTGACGAGGAGTTCGAGATCCCGCCCATCCCGCTGGACTCGGACCCCTCCCTGGCCGTGGTCGGGCACTTCGAGGACCTGGGCGAGCCGGGCGGCGCCGCCGAGCCGCCCTTCGCCCCCGCCGCCTACGGCGTGGCCGGGCTGGAGCTGCCCGTGGGGCTGGCCCCGGGCATCATGGAGCAGCCCGGGGGGCTCCTCAACATGGTATGGGGGGCTGGGACCCCGAAAATGGGGGGAGGTGACCCCAGAAATGGGGGGGAGTGACCCCAAAACCAGCGGGGTTAGAGCACAAAAAAATGGGGGTTTTAACCCCAATGATGGGGGGCTGGCCCCAGGGATCATGGAGCAGCCCGGGGGGCTCCTCAGCATGGTACGGGGGGCTGGGACCCCGAAAATGACCCTAAGAATGGGGGGATTGACCCCAGAAATGGGGGGGAGTGACCCCAAAACCAGCGGGGTTAGAGCACAAAAAATGGGGGTTTTAACCCTGATAATGGGGGGCTGGCCCCGGGCATCATGGAGCAGCCCGGGGGGCTCCTCAACATGGTACGGGGGGCTGGGACCCCGAAAATGGGGGGGAGTGACCCCAGAAATGGGGGGGAGTGACCCAAAACCAGCGGGTTAGAGCACAAAAAATGGGGGTTTTAACCCTGATAATGGGGGGCTGGCCCCGGGATCATGGAGCAGCCCGGGGGGCTCCTCAACATGGTACGGGGGCTGGGACCCCGAAAATGACCCTAGAAGGGGGGATTGACCCCAAAAATGGGGGGAGTGACCCCAAAACCAGCGGGGTTAGAGCCCAAAAAATGGGGTTTTAACCCAATGATGGGGGGCTGGCCCCAGGGATCATGGAGCAGCCCGGGGGGCTCCTCAACATGGTACGGGGGGCTGGGACCCCGAAAATGGGGGGGAGTGACCCCAAAAATGGGGGGGAGTGACCCCAAAAATGGGGGGTGTGACACCAAAACAGTGGGGTTATAAGCCCAAAATGGGGGATTTAACCCCTAATAATGAGGGGTTATAGCCCCAATGGGGGATCTGGTAATCCCAATGGGGGGCTCCTAACATGCGTAAGGGGTGGAGATTACCCCAAAATGGGGGGATTGAACCCCTAAAAATGGGGGGAGTTGACCAAAACCCAGCGGGGTAGGCCAGGACAGACAAACCGGGGGATTATCCTAACATGGGGATTAACCCAATAATGAGGGGTTATGCCCCAAAAATGGGGGATTTACCAAAAATGGGGGGATTATAGCCAGCAAAAGTGGGGAGGATAACCCCTAATAATCGAGCGGAGTTTAAGCACATAAAAATGGGGGTTTAACCCTATAATGGGGGGCTGGCCCCAGGGATCATGGAGCACCCGGGGGGCTCCTCAACATGGTACGGGGGGCTGGGACCCCGAAAATGACCCTAAGAATGGGGAGGAGTGACCCCAAAAATGGGGGGGTGACCCAAAAATGGGTGACCCCAAAAATGGGGGATTTTAACCCTAAAAATGGGGGGGTTATAGCCCCAAAAATGGGGGATTGAACCCCAATAATGGGGGCTGGGAGCCTGAAAAGTGGGAAGTGACCCCAAAAACAGCAGGGTTATAGTACAAAAAATGGGGGGGATTGACCCCAAAGATGGGGGGGATTGACCCCAAAAATGGGGGATTGAACCCTAATAATAGGGGGACTTTGACCCCCAATAATGGGGGGAGTGACCCCAAAAATGGGGGGTTTATAGCACAAAAAATGGGGGATTTAACACGAATAATGGGGGGATTTAATCCCAAAAACAGGGGGTTATAGCCCAAGAAATGGGGGGGATTGACCCCAAAGATGGGGGGGTTAGAGCCCCAAAAATGGGGGATTTAATCCCTAATAATGGGGGGTTATAGCCCCAGAAATGGGGAGACTGACCCCCAAAAATGGGGGGTTGAACACTAAAAACAGCGGGGTTATAGCATAAAAAATGGGGAGATTTTAATCCTAATAGTGGGGGGATTAACCCCTAATACTGGGGGCTATAGCCCCAAAAATGGGGGGATTGACCCCAAAAATGGGGGGGTTATAGCACCAAAAAATGGGGGATTTAATCCCAAAAATGGGGGGATTTACCCCTAATAATGGGAGATTTAACCAATATGGGGGATTGAACCATAATGTGGGGATGAACCCCAATAATGGGGGATTGAACCCCAATAATGGGGGGATTGAACCCCAATAATGGGGGATTTAACCCCAATAATGGGGGGATTGAACCCCAATAATGGGGGGATTGAACCCCAATAATGGGGGATTGAACTCATATGGGGATTGAACCCCAATAATGGGGGGATTGAACCCCAATAATGAGGGGATTGAACCCCAAAAGTGGGGGGATTGAACCCCAATAATGGGGGGATTGAACCCCAATAATGGGGGATTGAACCCCAATAAGTGGGATGACCCAATAATGGGGATTAACCCCAATAATGGGGGGATTGAACCCATAAGGGCAGCCCCAGGCACACGAGGTGCCCCTGGGCGGGTTTTTGGGTCCCCATGGATTTGGGTCCCAGGGGGTTTTTGGGTCCCTCATGGTTTATGGGGTCAGTGGGTTTTGGGGTCCCCATGATATTGGGGTCTCAGGGTTTTTGGCCTCATCATGGGTTTGGGGTCCCAGGGTTTTGGGTCCCCAGTGGTGGTTTTTGGGGTCCCTCAGTGGGTTTTTGGGGTCCTCAGTGGGTTTTTGGGGTCTCTCAGTGGGTTTTTGGGGTCCGTCAGTGGGTTTTTGGGGTCCCTCAGGGGGTTTTTGGGGTCCCTCAGTGGGTTTTTGGGTTTCAGTGGTTTGGTTCTATGGGGTTTTGGGTTCCTCCAGTGGGTTTTTGGGGTCCCCTCAGTGGTTTTGGGTCCTCGAGTGGTTTCTGGCTACTGGATTTGTTGGGTCCCTGAGTGGGTTTTTGGGGTCCCTCAGTGGGTTTTTGGGGTCCCTCAGTGGGTTTTTGGGGTCCCTCAGTGGTTTTTAGGGTCAGTAATTTGGGGTTTGGTGTCTCCCCAGGAGCTGGAGCCCCCCATGGGCTCGCAGTTCGGCCCATCACCATCGAGGTGCCCCTGGGCTGGGCCAGCTCTGTCCAGCCCGGGTTTTTGGGGTCCCCCTGGTTTCTGGGGTCCCTGATTTGGGGTTTGGTGTCTCCCCAGGAGCTGGAGCCCCCCATGGGCTCGCAGTTCGGGCCGGCCGCCCCCGTCACCATCGAGGTGCCCCTGGGCGCCCTGAGCCCCGCCACGCTGCTGGGCGGGGCCGGCGCCTTGACCACGCCCCTCACCACGCCCCTCACCACCATCGACCAATCGGAGCTGAGCTCGCAGCTGGGGCTGGGGCTGGGCGGGGCCGCTGCCACGCCCCCTGGCCACACCCCCGGCCCCGCCCCGGCCCCGCCCAGCCCCGAGCGGGGTCTGTCCCCGGCGCCGTCCCCGCGGGGTCGCTGCAGGACGAGGAGCTGGAGGAGTTCCGCAGGGTGAGCGGGGCCAGGGGGGGAATGGCACGGAATAAGGGCACAGAGGGGCTCCAGAGACTGGCCAGAAATGGCTCCAAGTGGCCCGAGGTAAGGGCCAAAAATGGCACAAAATAACAGCACAAAATGGCTCGAGGTACTGGGCAGAAATGGCTCCAAGTGGCCCAAGGTAAGGGCCAAAAATGGCATCAAAATAGGGACAGATGGCCAGATATAGCCAAAATGGCTCAAGTGGCCCAAGGTAAGGACCAAAAATGGCACAAAATGCTGGCCAAAAATGGATCAAAGTAGCCCAAGGTAATGGCCAGAAATGGCTCAAAATAACAGCACAAAATGGCTCGAGGTACTGGGCAGAAATGGCTCCAAGTGGCCCGAGGTAAGGGCCAAAAATGGCACAAAATAACAGCACAAAATGGCTCAAAGTGGCCCAAGGTAAGGGCCAAAAATGGCACAAAATAATGGCCAGAAATGGCTCCAAGTGGCCCAAGGTAAGGACCAAAAATGGCACAAAATAATGGCCAGAAATGGCACAAAATACTGGCCAAAAATGGCTCAAAGTGGCCCAAGGTAATGGCCAGAAATGGCACAAAATGCTGGCCAAAAATGGCTCAAAGTGGCCCAAGGTAATGGCCAGAAATGGCACAAAATGCTGGCCAAAAATGGCTCAAAGTGGCCCAAGGTAATGGCCAGAAATGGCACAAAATGCTGGCCAAAAATGGCTCAAAGTGGCCCAAGGTAAGGACCAAAAATGGCACAAAATAACAGCACAAAATGGCTCGAGGTACTGGGCAGAAATGGCTCCAAGTGGCCCGAGGTAAGGGCCAAAAATGGCACAAAATAACAGCACAAAATGGCTCAAAGTGGCCCAAGGTAAGGGCCAAAAATGGCACAAAATAATGGCCAGAAATGGCTCCAAGTGGCCCAAGGTAAGGACCAAAAATGGCACAAAATAATGGCCAGAAATGGCACAAAATACTGGCCAAAAATGGCTCAAAGTGGCCCAAGGTAATGGCCAGAAATGGCACAAAATGCTGGCCAAAAATGGCTCAAAGTGGCCCAAGGTAAGGGCCAAAAATGGCACAAAATAACAGCACAAAATGGCTCGAGGTACTGGCCAGAAATGGCTCCAAGTGGCCCAAGGTAAGGGCCAAAAATGGCACAAAATGCTGGCCAAAAATGGCTCAAAGTGGCCCAAGGTAATGGCCAGAAATGGCACAAAATGCTGGCCAAAAATGGCTCAAAGTGGCCCAAGGTAAGGGCCAAAAATGGCTCAAAATGCTGGCCAAAAATGGCTCAAAGTGGCCCAAGGTAAGGGCCAAAAATGGCTCAAAATGCTGGCCAAAAATGGCTCCAAGTGGCCCGAGGTAAGGCCAAAAATGGCTCAAAATAACAGCACAAAATGGCTCGAGGTACTGGGCAGAAATGGCTCCAAGTGGCCCGAGGTAAGGGCCAAAAATGGCACAAAATAACAGCACAAAATGGCTCAAAGTGGCCCAAGGTAAGGGCCAAAAATGGATAAAGATACTGGACAGAAATGGCCCAAAATAACAGCCAAAAATGGCTCGAAATAACAGCCAAAAATGGCCCAAAATGGCTCAAAATAACAGCCAAAAATAGCACAAAATAACAGCCAAAAATGGCTCAAAATAACAGCCAAAAATGGCACAAAATAACAGCCAAAAATGGCCCAAAATGGCCCAAAATAACAGCCAAAAATAGCACAAAATAACAGCCAAAAATGGCTCGAAATAACAGCCAAAAATGGCCAAAATGGCTCAAAATAACAGCCAAAAATAGCACAAAATAACAGCCAAAAATGGCACAAAATAACAGCCAAAAATAGCACAAAATAACAGCCAAAAATGGCACAAAATAACAGCCAAAAATAGCACAAAATAACAGCCAAAATGGCACAAAATAACAGCCAAAAATGGCCCAAAATGGCCCAAAATAACAGCCAAAAATAGCACAAAACATCCAAATAACCCAAAATATCCCTAAATGCCCCAAAACACCACACACCTTAAAATTTTCCCCACCCTTAAACCCCCCAAACCTCAAACACCCCTCCCCAAAATTCATCTCTTTTCAGCTTAAACTCCAAAATTCCCTCCCAAAACCCCTCACCTTTTCCCCAACCCTTCAAAATTTCCCCCAAATTTTTTCCCAACCCTTCCAATTTCCCCCCAAATTTTTCCCCAACCCTTCAAATTTTCCCCCAAACCCTTCCAATTTCCCCCCAAATTTTTCCCAACCCTTCCAATTTCCCCCCAAATTTTTCCCAACCCTTCCAATTTCCCCCCAAATTTTTCCCCAACCCTTCCAATTTCCCCCCAAATTTTTCCCAACCCTTCCAATTTCCCCCCAAATTTTTCCCAACCCTTCCAATTTCCCCCCAAATTTTCCCAACCCTTCAATTCCCCAATTTTTCCCAACCCTTCAAATTCCCCTCCCAAACTTTCCCAAACCCTCATTCCCCCAAATTTTTTTCCCAACCTTCCAATTCCCTCCCAAACCCTCAATTTTTCCCCAACCCTTCAAATTTCCCCCCAAATTTTTCCCAACCCTTCAAATTTTCCCAACCCTTCCAATTCCCCCCAAATTTTTCCCCAACCCTTCAAATTTTTCCCCAACCCTTCAAATTTCCCCCCAAATTTTTCCCAACCCTTCCAATTTCCCCCAAATTTTTCCCAACCCTTCCAATTTCCCCCCAAAATTTTCCCTCAACCCTCAATTTTTCCCCAACCCTTCCAATTTCCCCCCAAATTTTTCCCCAACCCTTCCAATTTCCCCCCAAATTTTTCCCAACCCTTCAAGTTTCCCCCCAAATCCCCTCCCAAACTTCCAACCCCTCCCCAAACTTCATCTCTTTTCTCACCTCAAATCCTCCAAAATTCCCCCTCAAAACCCCTCCCAAACTTCCCAAACCCCCCATTCATCTCTTTTCCACCAACTCAAATTCCTCCCAAACTTTTCCCCTCCAATCCCCCAAACTTCTTCCCCAACCCCCAAATTCCCCACCCCCCAATCCCCCCCCAAATCCCCCCCAAATCCCCCCCAAATCCCCCCAATCCCCCAACCCACCCGTATCCCTCCGCAGCCGCCCGCGGCCGCTCCGTCCCCGCCGGCCGCCGCTCCCGGCGGAGTGACCACAGCAGTGACCACCCCAGTGACCACCCCAGTGACCACTGGAGTGACCAGTGGAGTGGCCAGCGAGCCCCCACGGCGACCCAAGCCCCCCAAGAAAGCCAAGAAGAAGAAGGATCCCAACGAGCCGCAGAAGCCGGTGTCGGCGTACGCGCTCTTCTTCCGCGACACGCAGGCGGCCATCAAGGGGCAGAACCCCAACGCCACCTTCGGGGAGGTGTCCAAGATCGTGGCTTCCATGTGGGATTCCCTGGGGGAGGAGCAGAAACAGGTGAGGGGGGGAACGGGGGGAAAACTGGGAAAAAAAACGGGGAAGATCGGGGTAGAAATGGGGAAAATCGGGGGAAAATGGGGTAAAATGGGTGAATATAGGGGAAAATCGGGGGGAAAAATGGGGTGAGAGGGGTTCAAGGTCGTGGCTTCCATGTGGGATTGGCTGGGGGAGGAGCAGAAACAGGTGAGGGGAAGAGCAGGAAAAAAATGGGAAAAAAAACGGGGAAAATCGGGGTAGAAATGGGGAAAATCGGGGGGAAAATGGGGAAAATCGGGAGAAAAATGGGAAAAAACAGAGCAGATTGGGAGAAAAATGGATAAAAAATGGGTGAGAGGGTTCAAGGTCGTGGCTTCCATGTGGGATTGGTTGGGGGAGGAGCAGAAACAGGTGAGGGGAAAAACAGGGAAAAAATGGGGAAAATTGGAAAAAAGACGGGAAAAAATCGGGACGAAAATGGGGAAAATCGGGAGAAAAATGAGTTAAATATAGGGGAAAATGGGGTAAATCGGGGAAAAATGGGGAAAAAACAGGGTGAGAGGGGTCTAAGGTCGTGGTACCAATGGGGAATTCCCTGGGGGAGGAGCAGAAAACAGGTGAGGGGAAAACAGGGAAAAAAAAATGGGAAAAATCAGGAAAAAATGGGGAAAATAGGGGGAAAAATGGGGAAAATCGGGAGAAAAATGGGGAAAAAAACAGAGCAGATTGGGGAAAAACGGAAAAAATGGGGGAAGGGATTCAAGGTCGGTCATGTGGAGATTGACTGGGGAGGAGCAGAAAAGGTGAGGGAAAAACAGGGAAAAACTGGGGAAAAAATGGGAAAAATCAAACAAAAATGGGGATAAATCGGGGGAAAATGGGTAAAAAATGGGTAAATGTAGGGGAAAATGGGGTAAAAATGGGGAAATATAGGGGAAAAATGGGTGAGAGCAGAAAAAGTGAGGGGAAAAAATGGGGAAAAACAAAAAAAAAATGTTAAAAATGGGAAAAATGGGGAAAATCGGAAAAAAATGGGGAAAAAAGGGAAAAATGGTGAAAAATGGGAAAATCAGGGAAAATGGGAAAAAAATGGGGAAATGGGAAAAATTAGGAATTATACGAGAAAAATGGAAAAATGGAAAATGGAAAAAAATGGAAAAATTGGGAAAATGGGAAAAAAGACAGGGAAAAATGGTGGGAAACCAGGGAAAAATGGGGACAGAAAATTCAAAACTGGGGTCAGGAGAAGTGGAAAGTCAGGAAGGAACCTAAAATTTGCATTTGTGACCCCAAAATCTGCAGTTTTTGACCTAAAATCTGCAATTTTGACCCAAAATTGCATTTCAGACCCTAAAATGGACTTTTTGACCCAAAATTCACACTTTTGACTCTAAAAATCTGAATTTGGACCTGAATTCTGCATTTGTGACCCCAAAATTTGCATTTCTGACCCCAAAAATTTGAATTTTTGGTCCAAACTCTGAATTTCTGACCCAAAGTCTGCATTCTGACCCAAAATTGTATTTTAACCCCGAAATTCGCATTTTGACTCTAAAAATCTGAATTTGTGACCCCAAAATTTGCAGTTCCGACCCCAAAAATTCTGAATTTTTGACCCAAACTGTGAATTTCTGACTCCAAATGTGATTTTTTGACCCCAAAATTTGCATTTCTGACCCCAAAAATTCTGAATTTTTGATCCAAACTGTGAATTTCTGACCCCAAAAATTTGCATTTCTGACCCCAAAAATTCTGAATTTTGACCCAAACTGTGAATTTCTCACCCCAAAAAATGTGAATTTTTGACCCAAACTGTGAATTTCTGACCCCAAATGTGAATTTTTGACCCCAAAATTTGCATTTCTGACCCCAAAAATTCTGAATTTTTGACCCAAACTGTGAATTTCTGACCCTAAAGGTGAATTTTTGACCCTAAACTTGTATTTTTGCCCCAAAATGTGAATTTTTTCCCCAATTCCAGGTGTACAAGCGCAAGACAGAGGCGGCCAAGAAGGAATACCTGAAAGCACTGACAGCTTACAAAGCCACTCTGGTGAGCAAAACCACCCAAAAACCACAGGAGAACACAGAAAAACACAAAAAAACAGCTTGAAAATACAAAAAAACACAGAAAAAATACAAAAAAAACAGCTTAAAAATACAAAAAAACACAGAAAAAACACAAAAAAACAGCTTGAAAATACAAAAAAACACAGAAAAAACACAAAAAAACAGCTTGAAAATACAAAAAAACACAGAAAAAATACAAAAAAACAGCTTGAAAATACAAAAAAACACAGAAAAAACACAAAGAAACAGCTTAGAAATACAAAAAAAAACACAGAAAAAATACAAAAAAACATAGAAAAACACCAAAAAACAAGGAAACCAAACAACCAAAAACCAACAGGAAAAACACAGGAAACACAGGAGAACACAGGAGAACACAGAAAACAGCTTGAAAATACAAAAAAACACAGAAAAAACACAAAAAACATAGAAAAACACCAAAAAACACAAAAAACAGCTTAAAAATACAAAAAAAACACAGAAAAAATACAAAAAAACAGCTTAAAAATAGAAAAAAAATACAGAAAAACACTAAAAACATAGAAAAACACCCAAAAAACACAAAAAAACCAGCTTAAAAATACAAAAAAACACAGAAAAAATACAAAAAAACAGCTTAAAAATAGAAAAAAAAAAACACAGAAAAAACACAAAAAATCAGAAAAAAATCCACAGAAAAGACACAAGAGAAACCACAGAAAAGACACAAGAGAAACCACAGAAAAAACACCCAAAACCAGCTTAAAAATATAAAAAAAAAATCACAAAAAACACCTGAAAAACACAGAAAAAACACAGAGAAAACAGAGAAATACAGAAAAAAAAACACAGAAAAAAACACAGAAAAACAGGAAAAAAAACAGAAAAACCACAAAAAATCAGAAAAAAATCCACAGAAAAACACAGAAAAAAAACCACAGAAAAACAGGAAAAAAACACAAAAGGAACCACAGAAAAAACACAGAAAAACAACCAAAACAGCTTAAAAATATTAAAAAAAAAATCACAAAAAACGCCTGAAAAACACAGAAAAAAGCACAGAAAAACACACAAAAAATCACAAAAAAATCCACAGAAAAACACAGAAAAAAACCACAGAAAAACAGGAAAAAAACACGGAAAAAACCACAAAAAATCAGAAAAAAATCCACAGAAAAAACACAAGAGAAACCACAGAAAAAACACAAGAGAAACCACAGAAAAAACACCCAAAACCAGCTTAAAAATATAAAAAAAAATCACAAAAAACACCTGAAAAACACAGAAAAAAACACAGAAAAACAGAAAAAAACCAGAAATACAGAAAAAAAAACCCAGAAAAAACACAGAAAAAAACTTAAAAATCGAGAAAAATTTTAATGGGGTGACCCCACACCTGATTAACCCTTTAATTAACATTGCTTTTAATTGGGTCCCCCCAAAATTGGAGACCCCAGAGCTGATTAACCCTTTAATTAACGGGGATTTTTAATTGGGTGACCCCACACCTGATTAACCCTTTAATTAACATTGGTTTTTAATTGTTTTCCCAAATTTGAGACCCAAGCCTGATTAACCTTTATTACATTGATTTAATTGGTTTCCCCCCAAATTTGGAGACCCCCCCCAGAACTGATTAACCTTTAATTAACGGGGATTTTAATGGGGTGACCCAAAACTGATTAACCCTTTAATTAACATTGATTTTAATTGTTTCCCCCAAATTTGGAGACCCCCCCCAGAACTGATTAACCCTTTAATTAACGGGGATTTTAATGGGGTGATCCCAAAACTGATTAACCCTTTAATTAACGTTGATTTTAATTGTTTCCCCCCAAATTTGGAGACCCCCCCCGAGCTGATTAACCCTTTAATCCCCCGGCATCGTTACCAGGCTGCCCCCCACCGTTAACAGAGAAACTTCTTTAACTTCATTAATTTTGTTTTTTTAATTTTTATTTTTTTGTCTCCCCCCCACAGACCTCCACGGACCCCCCGGACCCCGAGCCCTCCCCCACCCCTCCCACCCCCCCTCCCCCCACCTCCACCACCCCCCCCCCCCCTCCCCCACCCCCCCCGCCGCCCCTCCCCTCCCGCCCCTCCGCCCATCACCAAAATCCTCATCCCCAAGCAGCTGCTCCCCCCGACCCTGGGGGGCTCCCCAGCTTTAGGGGGGGGTCCCCCAACCCTCCCTGGAGCTCCCACCCCCCTGGGGGGGACCCCCCCAGCTTTAGGGGGGGGCTCCCCGGTGCTGACGGTGATCCCGGCCGTGGTGACCGCCCCTCCCCCTCCCCGCCCCCCAACGCCCCCCGAGCCGTGCTGAGCGCCCCCCTGCCCCCGCCTGCAGCCCCCCCCCTCCAGCAGATGCCCCCCCCGCCCCCCCCCCGGCCACCCCCAACCCCTCGGGGGGGCGGGGGGCGCCGCCCCCAGCCCCATTTCCTCGCCCCCCCCCATCGCCGTGCTGCACCCGCCGCTCCTCCCCTGCAAGCCATGCAGACCCCCGGCAAGCTGAGGGGCCCCCCGCCTTTGCACATCAAGATCCTGCCCCCCCTGCACATCCTGCAGCCCCCCAGCAACGCTGCCACCCCCCCGCCCCCCCCCCGGCGACCCCAGCCCCGCGGGGGCGGCGGGGACCCTCCCCAGGCTGGGAGGGAGGAGGATGTGGAGATGGTGGGGGGCGACGTGGTGCCCGAGGTGAGAGGGGGAAATGGGTCTGGGGGGTGGAAATGGGGTCTGGGGGGGGGTGGGGGGGAAATGTGGGGTCTGGGGGGGGGGAAATGGGGTCTGGGGGGGGGGAAATGGGTCTGGGGGGGGTTAAAATGGGTCTGGGGGGGGGAAATGGGGTCTGGGGGGGGGAAATGGGGTCTGGGGGGGGAATGTGGTGCCGAGGTGGAGGGGGGAAATGGGTCTGGGGGGTGGGAAATGGGGTCTGGAGGGGGGGGAAATGGGTCTGGGGGGGGGGAAATGGGTCTGGGGGGGGGAAATGGGGTCTGGGGGGGGGGAAATGGGGTCTGGGGGGGGGAAATGGGGTCTGGGGGGGGAAATGGGGTCTGGGGGGGGGGAAATGGGGTCTGGGGGGGGGAAATGGGGTCTGGGGGGGGGAAATGGGGTCTGGAGGGGGGGGAAATGGGTCTGGGGTGGCTAAAATGGGTCTGGGGGATGGAAATGGGGTCTGGGGGGGGGGAAATGGGGTCTGGGGGGGGGAATGGGGTCTGGGGGGGGGAAATGGGGTCTGGGGGGGGGAAATGGGTCTGGGGGGGGAAATGGGTCTGGGGGTGGAAATGGGGTCTGGGGGGGTGGAAATGGGGTCTGGGGGCGATGTGGTGCCCGAGGTGAGAGGGGGGAAATGGGTCTGGGGGAGTGGAAATGGGGTCTGGGGGGGGAAATGGGGTCTAGGGGGGTGGAAATGGGTCTGGGGGCAATTGTGGTGCCCAAAGTGAGGGGGAATTGGGGGGAAAATGGGTCTGGGGGTACTAAAATGGGTCTGGGGGGTGTTAAATGGGTCTGGGGGGTTTAAAATGGGTCTGGGGGGTTAAAATGGGTCTGGGGGGGTTCAAATGGGTCTGGGGGGGAAAATGGGTCTGGGGGGTTGAAATGGGGTTTGGAGGGTTGGAAATGAGTCTGGGGGGGATGTGGTGCCCTAGGTGAGGGGGAAATGGGGTCTGGGGGTGCTAAAATGGGTCTGGGGGGTGGAAATGGGGTCTGGGGGGGTTGAAATGGGTCTGGGGGGGTGCTTAAAATGAGTCTGGGGGTGCTAAAATGGGTCTGGGGGGTTTAAAAGGGATCTGGGGATGCTAAAATGGGTCTGGGGGGGTGGAAATGGGTGTGGGGGTGCTAAAATGGGTCTGGGGGGTGGAAATGGGTTGGGGGTGCTAAAATGGGTCTGGGGGGTGGAAATGGGTGTGGGGATGCTAAAATGGGTCTGGGGGGTGGAAATGGGTCTGGGGATGCTAAAATGGGTCTGGGGGGGTGGAAATGGGTGTGGGGGTGCTAAAATGGGTCTGGGGGTGTCCAAATGGGTCTGGGGGTGACATGGTGCCCTAGGTGAGGTGGAAAAGGGGTAAAAAGTCATCTGGTGATCACACCAAAACAAACCCCCCCAAACCCCCCCAAACCCCCCCCCAAACCAATCAAACCCCACCCCCCATGTAACCCCCCCCCCGGTGTGTGTGCGTGGCACAGGTGGAGTCCCCCCCCGGGCAGGTGGAGCTGCTGGCGGGGTCCCCCCCGGCGCCCCCCGAGCCCCCCGAGCCCCCCGTGGCCCCGCGGTGCGGCCGGCCCGGCTGCCCCAACGCGCCCGTGGCCAGCGGCGACTGGGACGAGGAGTTCTGCAGCAGCCAGTGCCTCGTGCGCCACTGCACGGTTGGGGTGACGTAGGGGGGAATCTGGGGGTGCCAAAGCCTCAAAACGGGGGCTGGGGGGGGGAATTCAATTTACCCGCTCCAAAAACGCAAAAATCGCAACTTTCAACCCCAGAAACGCAGTGAAAGGGTAAAAACGCACTTTGCGCCACAAAAAAATGGTGGAAATGGAATTTACTCACCCAAGAAATGGTGAAAATTGAATTTACACACCCAAGAAATGGTGGAAATGGAATTTACTCACCTGAGAAATGGGACCTGGGGTGAAAATTCAATTTATCCGCTCCAAAAAACACAAAAATGGGGATTGTCAACCCCAGAAACGGCAGTGAAAGGGTTAAAAACGCACTTTGCACCCCAGGAAAATGGTGGAAATGGAATTTAAACACCCAAGAAATGGGGAAAACTCAATTTAAATGCTCAAGAAATGGGACCTGGGGGTGGAAATTGAGTTTTCCTGCTCAAAAAAACACAAAAATCGCATTTTTCAACCCCAGAAACGGCACTGAAAGGGTTAAAAACGCACTTTGCGCCACAAAAAAATGGTGGAAATGGAATTTAAACACCCAAGAAATGGGGAAAACTCAAATTACCCACCCAAGAAATGGGACCTGGGGGTGGAAATTCAATTTTTCCACCCAAAAAACCACGAAAATCGTGATTTTCAACCCCAGAAACGGCACTGAAACGGTTAAAAATCGAGTTTTTCCCACCTCAACAAATGGTGGAAATGGAATTTTCACACCCAAGAAATGATAAAAATTGAATTTACTCACCTGAGAAATGGGGTCTGGGCAGAGGAAATTCAATTTATCTGCTCAAAAAAACACAAAAATGGGGATTGTCAACCCACAAACGGCACTGAAAGGGTTAAAATGGAATTTTTTCCACCTAAAAAATGGTGAAAGTTCAATTTTCCTACCCAAAAAATGGTGAAAATTCAATTTTCCCACCCAAAAAACCACAAAATTCCCATTTTTACCCCAAAATTCCGCATTTTTTCCCCTTTTTTTTTACCCAAAAATCCCATTTTTCCCCCCAATATTTTCCCATTATTTCCTGACCCCAAATTCCCATTTTTCCCCCAAAATTCCCATTTTCTGACCCAAAATTCCCATTTCTTACCCCAAAAATTCCCATTTTTTCCCCCAAAATTTTCCTATTATTTCCTGACCCAAATTTCCATTTTCCCCTAAAATTCCCCTTTTTTCACCCAAAATTCCATTTTTCCCTTTTCCAGGCACAAAAATCCCATTTTTCCCCCAAAATTCCGAATTTTTTCCCCTTTTTTTTAACCCCAAAATTCCCATTTTCCCCCAATATTCTCCCATTATTTCCTGACCCAAATTCCCATTTTCCCCCCCAAATTCCCATTTCCTGACCCAAAATTCCGTTTTTTACCCCAAAATTCCCATTTTTTTCCCTTTCCAGGCACAAAAAATCCCATTTTTACCCCATATTTTCCTATTATTTCCTGACCCAAAATTCCCATTTTTTTCTGTCTCCAGGCACAAAAAATCCCATTTTTTACCCCAAAATTCCCATTTTTTCCCTTTTTTTAAAGAAAAAAATCCCATTTTCTGACCCAAAACTTTCCTATTTTCTTACCCCAAAATTCCCATTTTCTCCCCAATATTCCCCCATTATTTCCTGACCCCAAATTCCCATTTTCCCCCCCAAAATTCCCATTTCCTGACCCAAAAATTCCTATTTTTTCACCCAAAATTCCCATTTTTTACCCCAAAAATCCCATTTTTTACCCCAGTATTTTCCTATTTTTTACCCCAAAATTCCTATTTTCCCCCCAATATTCTCCCATTATTTCCTGACACCAAATTCCCATTTTCCCCCCCAAATCCCCCTTTTTTCACCCCCAAATTCCCATTTTTTCACCCAAATTTCCCATTTTTCCCTTTTCCAGGCACACAGAAATCCCATTTTTTACCCCAAAATTCCGAATTTTTTCCCCTATTGTTTTACCCAAAAATCCCATTTTTCCCCCAATATTCTCCCATTATTTCTGACCCAAATTCCATTTCCCCCAAAAATTCCCATTTTCCCCCCCAAAATTCCCATTTTCTGACCCAAAAATTCCTATTTTTTCACCCCAAATTCCCATTTTTTACCCCAAATCCCCCTTTTTTCACCCCAAATTCCCTTTTTTTCACCCAAGATTCCCGGGTTTTAACCCCAAAATTCCCATTTTTTTCCCTTTCCAGGCACAAAAAAAAATTCCCATTTCTCTCTCCATATTTTCCCAAAAATTCCATTTTCTACCCAAAATTCCCATTTTTTCCCCTTTCCAGCAAAAAATCCCATTTCTCCCAATTTCCATTATTCCTGACCCCAAATCCATTTTCCCCCAAATCCTTTTTTCACCCAAATCCATTTTCCCTCCAGGGACGTGTTCCTGGCCTGGCTCGCCGCCCGCAGCTCCAGCGTCGTCTTCGTCAAGTGAGCTCCAAAAAAATCCCAAATTTTGGGGGAAAAAAATCCAAAAAGTTGGGAAAAATTTGATCAAATTTGGGAGAATTTGACCCCAAAAAATTGGGGGGAAAAAAATTAAAAAAAAAAAAAAAAATCTCGGTTGGAATTTTGGAATTTTCTTTTTTTTTTTGTGTGTAAAAGAAAAAAATTTATGAGCAGAAAAAAAAAATGGAATTTTGTGTTTGTGGGGAGGATTTGGGGTGGGAGGGGGAAAAATGGGATGGAGGGGTTAAAAATGTTCCCAAAAAATTTATTTTAAATATAAAAAAAATCAATTTAAATGCTTAAAAATGCCCAAATAAAATCCAAGTTAAATCCTAAAAAATCCACTTTAAATCCTAAAATAATCCAATTTAAATTCTAAAAAAATCCACTTTAAATCCTAAAATATTTCAATTTAAATCCTAAAAAAATCCACTTTAAATCCTAAAAAAATCCAATTTAAATTCTAAAAAAATTCACTTTAAATCCTAAAAAAATCCAATTTAAATCCTAAAATATTTCAGTTTAAATCCTAAAAAAACTCCACTTTAAATCCTAAAAAAATCCAATTTAAATCCTAAAAAAATCCAATTTAAATCCTAAAATATTTCAGTTTAAATCCTAAAAAAATTCCACTTTAAATCCTAAAAAAATTCCACTTTAAATCCTAAAAAAATCCAATTTAAATCCCTAAAAATAAAAAAAAATTCCCCTTTAAACCCAAAAAATCTCTCAAAAAATCCACTTAAAACCTAAAAAAAATCGAATTTAAATCCTAAAAAAATCCAGTTTAAATCCCAAAATATATTAAAAAAACATCCACTTTAAATCCCTAAAAAAATCCAATTTAAATGCCTAAAAAACCAACCAAAAATCCAATTTAAATCCTAAAAAAAATCCAGTTTAAAAAAATCCCAAAAAAATCCCAAAAAAATCCACTTTAAACCAAAAAATCCATTTAAACCAAAAAATCCATTTAAATCCCCCAAAAAAATCCCTTTAAATCCCAAAAAAATCCATTAAATCCAAACTTATAAAATCCTTAAAAAAATAAATCCCCTTTAAATCCCAAAAAAAATCCCCTTTAAACCCCAAAATTCCAATTAAAATCCCCTTTTCCCCCATGAAACACCAGGCAGTCTCTCTTTCCAAACTTTTCCTTTTATTCCAATTTTCACATTTTATTTCTTTATCCCAGTTTTCACATTTTATTTCTTTATCCCAAATTCACACATTTATTTCTTTATTCCAGTTTTCACATTTATTATTTCCCCCAATTTTCCCATTAATTTCCCCAATTTTCCCATTAATTTCCCCCAATTCCCCCATTAATTTATCCCAATTTCCCATTAATTTATCCCAATTTCCCCATTAATTTATCCCAATTTCCCATTAATTTTATCCCAATTCCCATTAATTTCCCCCAATTCCCCCATTAATTTCTTTCCCAATCCCCAATTAATTTCTTTATTCCAATTTTAATTTCTTATTCCCAATTTCCCATTGTATTTTTCCCCATTAATTCATCCCCATTTTCCCATTAATTTATCCCAATTTCCCATTAATTTATCCCAATTTTCCCATTAATTTCCCCAATTCCCCATTAATTTCCCCCCATTCCATTTCTTTTCCCCAATTCCCCCATTTATTTCTTTACCCCAATTCCCCCATTTTATTCTTTATCCCAATTCCCCATTAATTTCCCTCCATTTCCCCATTAATTTCCCCAATTCCCATTTCTTTACCCAATTTCCCCATTAATTTCCCAAATTCCCCATAATTTCCCCAAATTCCCATTAATTTTCCCCCATTTCCCATTAATTTCTTATCCCAATTCCCCCATTAATTTATCCCAATTTTCCCATTAATTTATCCCAATTCCCCCATTAATTTCCCCCAATTCCCCATTTAATTTCCCCCAATTCCCCCATTAATTTATCCCAATTCCCCATTAATTTTTCCCCATTTCCCATTAATTTCCCCAATTCCCCATTTTATCAATTTTCCCCTTAATTTCCCCAAATTCCCCATTAATTTCCCCAAATTCCCCATTAATTTTTCCCATTTTCCCATTAATTTCTCCCAATTCCCCATTAATTTCCCCCCATTCCATTTCTTTTCCCCAATTCCCCATTTAATTCTTTATCCCAATTCCCCATTTTATTTATTTATCCCAATTTTCCCATTAATTTCTTTATTCCAATCTCCATTTATTTCATCCCATTTCCCATTTCTTTACCCCAATTCCCCCATTAATTTTTCCCATTTTCCCATTAATTTCCCCATTCCCCATTTCTTTACTCCAATTCCCCATTAATTTATTACCCAATTCCCCATTAATTTATTTATCCCAATTCCCCATTTATTTATTTTCCCAATTCCCCATTAATTTTTTATCCCAATTCCCCCATTAATTTTCCCAATTCCCCATTAATTTATCCCAATTCCCCCATTAATTTCCCCCCATTCCCCCATTAATTTATCCCCAATTCCCCCATTAATTTCTCCCAATTCCCCATTAATTTATCCCCATTTTCCCATTAATTTCCCCCAATTCCCCATTTCTTTATCCCAATTTTCCCATTAATTTCCCCCAATTCCCCATTAATTTATCCCAATCCCCCATTAATTTTCCCCATTTTCCCATTAATTTCTTTATCCAATTCCCCCATTAATTTCCCCCATTCCCCATTAATTTCCCCCAATTCCCCATTTCTTTATCCCAATTTCCCCCATTAATTTCCCCAAATTCCCCATTAATTTCCCCAAATTCCCATTATATTTCCCCAAATTCCCATTAATTTCCCCAAATTCCCCCATTAATTTTCCCCATTTTCCCATTAATTTCTTTATCCCAATCCCCCATTAATTTCTTCATCCCAACTTTCTTTCTTTACTCCCCTTGTATTCCCCATTTCTTCCCCCCCCTCCCTCCCTCCCTCCCCCATTAATTAATTCATTGATTAATTGATTAATTAATTAATGCCCTGGCTGCTGCAGCCGGGTTTGGCGATGACGCCGTCGGGGTAGAGGCGCTTGAACTGCGCCGCCACATCGGGGTCCAGCAGGTGGATCCCGTCCAGCTGGTTCCCCAAAGTGATCCTGGAATTCAAATAATCACATCAGAAACGATGAAAAAAAATTAAGGGTACAAATTAAAAAAAAAATGAAGGAAAATCGGAGTTAAAATGGCCCAAAAATCGACGATTCCGCGTGGAAAAAATGGAAATAAATGGAATTTTTAGCCGTGAAAAGCAGCAAAAATAAACAAAAATAATAGGAAATAAATCAGATTTTAGGTATGGAATAAAGAGTGGAAATTTAAAAAATTAATTAAAATAAAATCGGATTTTTCATGTGAAAAAATCCTCCTAAAATTCCAAATTAAAATAAGAAATAATTCGGGGTTTGGGGATCCCGTCCAGCTGGTTCCCCAAAGTGATCCTGGAATTAAAATATTGATATTAGAAACGATTAAAAAAAATTAAGGTTAGAAATTAAAAAAAAAATGAAGGAAATCGGAGTTAAAATGGCCCAAAAATCGACGATTCCGCGTGGAAAAAATGGAAATAAATTCAATTTTTTGGGTGTTAAAAAGCTCAGAAATTCAAAGAAATAATAGGAAATAAATCAGGTTTTAGGTATGGAATAAAGAGTGGAAATTTAAAAAATTAATTAAGAAAAAATCAGATTTTTGGTATGAAAAAAACCAAAAAAAATTCAAAAAAAATCACATTTTAAATACAAAAAAAACCCAAAAAATTCCCAATAAAAATCAAATTTTAGGTATGAAAAAAAAAACCCAAAAAAATAATAATAAAAAAAAAAATCCAATTTTAGTTAAGGAAAAAAACCAAAAGATCAAATTTTAGTTAGGAAAAATCCCAAAAAATCCCAAAAAAATTGAATTTTAGGTACGAAAAACCCCCAAAAATCCCAAAACAATTCCAATTTTAAATACCAAAAAAACCCCAAAAAATTCCCAATAAAATTTAAAAAAAATCAGATTATAAATATCCCAAAAAACCCAATAATTCTGAATTAAAATGTGGAAATAAAGTCAATTTTAGGTACTGAAAAACCTCAAAAAATTAAAAAATTTAAAATATCAGATTTTAAATACCTAAAAAACCGTAAAAAATAATAAAAAAAATATTGCAATTTTAAATACAAGAAAAAACCAAAAAATAAAAAAAAAATCTGATTTTGATATTAAAAAACCCCAAAAAATTCCAAGAAAAATCTGATTTTTGGTACAAAAAAAAAAAACCAAAAATTCTAGAAAAAATCACAATTTTGGTACAAAAAAAAAAACAAAAAAAAAAAAAAACAAAAAATCAAATTTTTGGTACCAAAAAATCCCAAAAAAAATCGAATTTTAAATACCAGAAAAACCCCATAAAATCCCAATAAAAATGGAATTTTAGTTATGAAAAAACCCAAAAAAATCCAAAAAAAAATGTGATTTTTGGTATAAAAAAACCCAAAAATTCCAAAAAAATCTGATTTTTGGTACAAAAAAAAAAAAAAAAAACAAAAAATCCAAAAAAACCCCGAATTTTTTGTATGAAAGAACCTAAAAAAATTTAAAAAAAAATCACATTTTACTTATGAAAAAACCCTAAAAATCAAAAAAAAATCTGATTTTAAATACGAAAAAAAAACCAAAAAAATCAAAAAAAAATCTGATTTTAAATACGAAAAAAACCTCAAAAAATCCAAAAAAAATCTGATTTAAAATATGAAAAAAAAACCAAAAAATCCAAAAACATCTGAATTTTGGTACCAAAAGACCCCAAAAAATCCCAAAAAAATCGAATTTTAGTTACAAAAAAAACACTAAAAATCCAAAAAAATCCAATTTTAAATACGAAAAAAAACCCAAAAAATCCAAAAAAAATCTGATTTTAAATAGAAAAAAATCCAAAAAATCCCAAAAAATCCATTTTAAATACGAAAAAAATCCAAAAAACCCAAAAATCCAATTTTAAATACGAAAAAAAATCCAAAAAAATCCAAAAAAAATCCAATTTTAAATACGAAAAAACCCAAAAAAATCCAAAAAAATCCGATTTTAAATACGAAAAAAATCCTAAAAAATCCCAAAAAAAATCCAATTTTAAATATGAAAAACCCAAAAAAATCCAATTTTAAATACGAAAAAAATCCTAAAAAATCCCAAAAAAATCCATTTTAAATACGAAAAAAAACCAAAAAAATCCAAAAAATCTGATTTTAAATACGAAAAAAATCCTAAAAAATCCAAAAAAAATCAATTTTAAATATGAAAAAAACCCAAAAAAATCCAATTTTAAATACGAAAAAAATCCTAAAAATCCCAAAAAAATCCAATTTTAAATATGAAAAAACCCAAAAAAATCCAAAAAAATCTGATTTTAAATACGAAAAAAATCCTAAAAAATCCCAAAAAAATCCGATTTTAAATATGAAAAAAACCAAAAAAATCCAATTTTAAATACGAAAAAAATCCTAAAAAATCAAAAAAAATCCAATTTTAAATACGAAAAAACCCCAAAAAAATCCAAAAAAATTAATTTTAAATACGAAAAAAATCTAAAAAATCCAAAAAAATCCATTTTAAATATGAAAAAAACCCAAAAAATCCAATTTTAAATACGAAAAAATCCTAAAAATCCCAAAATCCAATTTTAAATACGAAAAAACCCAAAAAATCCAAAAAAATCCGATTTTAAATACGAAAAAAATCCTAAAAAATCCCAAAAAAATCCAATTTTAAATATGAAAAAAACCCAAAAAAATCCAATTTTAAATACGAAAAAAATCCTAAAAAATCCAAAAAAAATCCAATTTTAAATACGAAAAAACCCAAAAAAATCCAAAAAAATCCAATTTTAAATGCGAAAAAACCCAAAAAATCCAAAAAAATCCGATTTTAAATACGAAAAAAACCAAAAAAATCCAATTTTAATACGAAAAAATCCTAAAAAAATCCAAAAAAATCCAATTTTAAATCGAAAAAAACCCAAAAAAAATCCAATTTTAAATACGAAAAAAATCCTAAAAATCCCAAAAAAATCCAATTTTAAATACAGAAAAAAGAAACCCAAAAAATCCCAAAAAAATCCAATTTTAAATGCGAAAAAACCCAAAAAAATCCAAAAAAAATCCGATTTTAAATATGAAAAAAATCCCAAAAAATCCCCAAAAAATCCAATTTTAAATCCCATAAAATCCCAATAAAATCCCCATGAAATGCCCTCTGAAGTGCCCCGTACCAGTTGGGCTGCACGTTGTGGGGGCGGCCGAAAGAGCTCGATCTTGCGCGTGCCCGGCGAGAGGCGCTCGATCATCCGTAGATCTCGTCGGGCTTGTGGCTCGTGGAGCGCACCTGCCCGGGGGATCAATAGGGGATGATCGGGCATGGATCGGGGAGTGATCGGGGATTTTATTGGGGATTGATCGGGATTTTATTGGGGATGGATCGGGGATTTTATTGGGGAAATATCGGGATTTTATTGGGGAATTATCGGGGATTTTATTGGGGAATTATCGGGGTTTTATTGGGGAATTATCGGGATTTTATTGGGGAATTATCAGGATTTTATTGGAGGTTTATTGGGGATCGATTGGGGGTTGATTGGGGATTGATTGGGGATCGATTGGGGATTGATTGGGGAATTATCGGGATTTTATTGGGGAATTATGGGATTTTATGGAGGTTTATTGGGGATGATGGGGATCGATTGGGGATGGATTGGGGATGGATTGGGGATTGATCGGGGATGGATCGGGGATTGATCGGGGATTGATTCGGGGATGGATCTGGGGATTGATCGGGGATGGATTGGGATTGATCAGGGATTTTATTGGGGAAATATCGGGATTTTATTGGGGAATTATCGGGATTTTATTGGGGAATTATCAGGGATTTTATTGGGGATTGATCGGGATTTTATTGGGGAATTATCGGGGGTTTATTGGGGAATTATCGGGATTTTATTGGGGATGGATCGGGGGTTTATTGGGGAATTATCGGGATTTATTGGAGGTTTATTGGGGATTGATTGGGGGTTGATTGGGGATTGATTGGAGATGGATCGGGGATTGATCGGGGATTGATCGGGATTTTATTGGGGAATTATCGGGATTTTATTGGAGGTTTATTGGGGATCGACTGGGGATCGATGGGGATGATTGGGGATGATCGGGGATGATGGGATTGATCGGGGATGGATCGGGATTGATTGGGATTGATTGGGGATGATCGGGGATGGATTGGGGATTGATCGGGGATGGATTGGGGATTGATCGGGGATTTTATTGGGGAAATATCGGGATTTTATTGGGGAATTATCGGGATTTTATTGGGGAATTATCGGGATTTTATTGGGGAATTATCGGGTTTATTGGGGAATTATCGGGATTTTATTGGAGGTTTATTGGGGATCGATTGGGGATTGATTTGGGGATGATCGGGGATTGATCGGGGATTGATGGGGTTGATCGGGGATTGATGGGATTGATCGGATTATTGGGGATTATCGGGGTTTATTGGGGAATTATCGGGATTTTATTGGAGGTTTATTGGGGATCGACTGGGGATCGATTGGGGATTGGATCTGGGTTGATCGGGATTTATTGGGGATTATTGGGATTTTATTGGGGATTTATAGGGGTTTATTGGATGGTTTATTGGGGATCGATTGGGATTGATCGGGGATGGATTGGGGATTGATCGGGATGGTCGGATTATCGGGATGGATTGGGGATTATGGGGATGATTGGGGATTGATGGGGATGGATTGGATTGATCGGGATGGATTGGGGATCGATTGGGATTTATTGGGATGGATCAGGGATTGATTGGGGATGATTGGGATGATCGGGATGATTGGGATTGATTGGGGATGGATCAGGATTGATCGGGATGGATCGGGATTGATTGGGGATGGATCGGGGATTTATCAGGATTTTATTGGGGAATTATCGGGATTTTATTGGGGGTTGATTGGGGATTGATTGGGGATTGAGTGGGGGTTGAGTGGGGATTTTTGGGCTGAATTCCCAGGATTTTGGGCTGAATTCCCGGGGTTTTTGGGCTGAATTCCTGGGGATTTTTGGGCTGAATTCCCGATTTTTGGGCTGAATTCCTGGGATTTTTGGGCTGAATTCCTGATTTTTGGGCTGAATTCCCGGGATTTTTGCTCCCACCTCAGCCACGATGACGTCGCAGTCCAAGCCGCGGTTGAAGCCTGGGGGTTCCCTTGACCCCGACCTGTGGTGGGAATAAGGGGGGATGGAACCCAAAATAGCCAAAAAAACAGCCAAAAAATACCCAAAATATCCAAAATAGCCAAAAAATACCCAAAAATAGCAAAATTCACCACAAATAGCAAAAAAATACCCAAATACCCAAAAATACACCCAAATAAACAAATTCACCCCAAAATCCACCCCAAAATAGCCCAAAAATACACCCCAAAATAAAAATATCCCACAATACCAGAAACACCCAAAATACCCAAAATATCCAAAAATACCCCAAATAGCCCGAAATATAAAAAATACACGGCAGAACAGCCAAACTACCCAAAATAGCCCAAATTCACCCAAAATCCACCCAAAACCACTCAAACACCCAAATACCCAAAATTCACCCAAATCCTCCCAAAATACCCAAAATTCAACACACACCCTCCCAGCCCCAAAAATCAATGTACACCAATCCCAGCACCCCAAAAATCAATCTACACCATTCCCAGCACCCCAAAAATCAATGTACACCAATCCAGCACCCAAAAATCAATCTACACCATCCCAGCACCCAAAATCAATGTACACCATCCCAGCACCCAAAAATCAATGTACACCAATTCCAGCACCCCAAAAATCAATTACACCAATCCCAGCACCCCAAAAATCAATGTACACCAATCCCAGCACCCCAAAAATCAATTACACCAATCCCAGCACCCCAAAAATCAATACACCAATCCCAGCACCCAAAAATCAATTACACAATTCCAGCACCCCAAAAATTCAATGTACACCAATCCCAGCACCCCAAAAATCAATTACACTCCAATCCAGCCCCCAAAAATTCAACTACACCCCTCCTAACCCCAAAATTCAATACACCTCCCAGCCCCAAAATTCAATTACACCTCCCACACCCAAAATCAATATACACTCCCCTACACCCCAAAATTCAACATACACCTCCCTACACCCCAAAAATCAATTTCACAATCCCAGACCCCAAAATTCAACTACACCCTCCCACCCCCAAAAATCAACATACACTCTCCAGCACCCCAAAATTCAACATACACCAATCCCCACCCAAAAATCCCTTTTCCCTTATACCCAATCCCCTACACCCTCCACCCAAAATCAACTACACCCCCCCACCACCCAAAATCACACCCTCCACCACCCCAAAAATCAACTAAACCAAACCCACACCCAAAATCAACCTCAGCCCCAGCCCAAAAATTCAACTACACCCTCCCAGCCCCAAAATCCTTTTCCCTCCTACACCCCCAAAATTCAACTTTCCCCTCCTAACCCCAAAAATCAGACACTCTCCAACACCCCAAATAATACACCATCCCCCCCACCAAAAAACATACACCATCCTACACCCAAAAAATCAATCTACACCAATTCCAGCACCCCAAAAATCAACTACACCCCCAACACCCAAAATTCAACTACCCCCCCAGCACCCCAAAATCCCTTTTTTCCCTCCTAACCCCCAAAATTCAACTACACCCCTCCTAACCCCCAAGATTCACAACTACACCCCTCCACCACCACCCAAAAAAATCAATTTACACCCTCCAACACCCAAAAATCAACTACACCAATCCAGCACCCAAAATCAACTACACCATCCAGCACCCCAAAATTCAACATACACCTCCCAGCATCCCAAAATCCCTTTTTCCCCCCCAGCCCCAAAATTCCCCTCACCCCTCCCAGCCCCCAGAATTCCCAGCCCTCCCCACCCTCCCCCCCGGTGCCAGCCCCCGCTAGCCCACCAGGCAGTGCTCCTTGCCCTGGTTGAGCCACGTGGCACAGTGGCACCGTGCGGATGTATGCGCTGCAGCCCGCGTTCGTCTTCACCCAGATGATCTCGTCCACCGCGCTCGTATACCTGAGCCAAGCACTTCATTTTTTTACTCATTTAATTTTTTTTTTTTTTTTTGTAATTTTTGGGGATTTTTTTGGTAATTTTTTGGTAATTTTTTAGGATTTTTTTGGTAATTTTTTGGTAATTTTTTGGGATTTTTTTGGGGATTTTTTTGGGATTTTTTGGTAATCTTTTGGGATTTTTTTGTAATTTTTAAGGATTTTTTTGGTAATTTTTTGGTAATTTCTTGGATTTTTTTGGTAATTTTTTGGGATTTTTTTGGTAATTTTTTGGGATTTTTTTTGGTAATTTTTTTGTAATTTTTTGGGATTTTTTTGGTAATTTTTTGGGATTTTTTTGGTAATTTTTCGGTAATTTTTGGTAATATTTTGGTAATTTTTGGGATTTTTTTCGTAATTTTTTGGGATTTTTTTGGTAATTTTTGGTAATTTTTTTGGTAATTTTTTGGGATTTTTTTGGTAATTTTTGGGGATTTTTTTGGTAATTTTTTGATAATTTTTTAGGATTTTTTTGGTAATTTTGTGGTAATTTCTTGGGATTTTTTTGGTAATTTTTGGAATATTTTGGTAATTTTTTGGGATTTTTGGTAATTTTTGGTAATTTTTGGTAATATTTTGGTAAATTTTTGGGATTTTTTTCGTAATTTTTTTGGGATTTTTTGGTAATTTTTGGTAATTTTTTTGGTAATTTTTTGGGATTTTTTTGGTAATTTTTGGGGATTTTTTTTTGGTAATTTTTTGATAATTTTTTAGGATTTTTTTGGTAATTTTTGTGGTAATTTCTTGGGATTTTTGATAATTTTTGGCAATTTTTGGTAATTTTTTGGGATTTTTTTGTAATTTTTTGGGATTTTTTTGGTAATTTTTTGGGATTTTTTTGGTAATTTTTTGGTAATTTTTGGTAATTTTTTGGTAATTTTTGGGGATTTTTTTCGGTAATTTTTTGGGATTTTTTTGGTAATTTTTTGGTAATTTTTGGTAATTTTTTGGTAATTTTTGGTAATTTTTTGGATTTTTTCGGTAATTTTTTGGGATTTTTTGGTAATTTTTGGGGATTTTTGAGGGATTTTTTGGTAATTTTTTGGGATTTTTTTGGGGATTTTTTGGTAATTTTTTGGATTTTTTTGGATTTTTTGTAATTTTTTGGGATTTTTTTGTAATTTTTTGGGATTTTTTGGGGATTTTTTTGTGATTTTTAGGGATTTTTTTTGTAATTTTTTGGAATTTTTTTGTAATTTTTTCAGACTTTTGCGGGTTTTTTTCTAATTTTTTTGAATTTTTTTTGTAATTTTTAGGGATTTTATTGTAATTTTAGGAATTTTAGGTATTTTTAGGGATTTTTTGGGATCTTTTTGGATTTTTTAGGATTTTTTTGTAATTTTTAGGGTTTTTTTAATCTCTCCAAGGTGAGGCTCTCACGGCCATCATGGCACTGGAATTGGAGGAATAAATGGGTATTGGTGGGAATATATTGGATATTTTGGGGAATTATTGTAATTTTTTGGTGGGTGGGGGATTTAGGGATTTTGAGGGAATATTGGGTAATTTTTAGGGTTTAGATACAAATTGAGGATCGGGTATTGGATGGTGAAATGAAGGGGATCCAATGGATTTTAGGGGTGGAATCCATTGGATTTTTGGGGTGGATCGAGGAAAATTTGGTGGTCAATTTTGGGGGTGGATCCCTGGATTTGGGGATAAGATCCCCTGGATTTCAGGTGGATCCCAATGGATTTTGGGGCAGATCCCAATGATCTGAGTGGTCCCAATGGATTTGGGAGTCAGATCCCCCTGCATTTGGGATCAGATCCCCTGGATTTGGTGGTCCTGATGATTTTCAGGATGATCCCATGGATTCTGGGCAGATCCCAATGGATTTTGGGTCAGATCCCCCTGCTATATTGGGCAGATCCCACTGATTTTGGGGTGGATCCCAATGATTCTGTGATCGTGACGGGGATCCCAGTGATTCTGATGGACCGCAGATTCAGTGAGACCATGATTTTTGGGGCAGATCCCCTGGCTCTGGATCAGAGATCCCATGATTTTGGGGATCCATGATTCCTGGGGGATCCGCTGGATCCAGGGCAGATCCCATGATTTCATGGATCTACACCAGGGGATCATGAGATCCTGCTGGATTCCAGGGCAGATCCCCTGTCGGGCAGATCCCTGACGAGTCAAGATTTCCAGGATAGATCCCAGTGATTTTCAGCACAGATCCCACTGGATTCCGGGGCAGATCCCACTGGCTCTGAGGCAGATCCCAATGATTTTCAGGACAGATCCAAATGACTTTTGGGATGGATCCCAATGATTTCTGGGGCAGATCCCACTGGATCCGGGGTGGATCCCACTGGATTCCAGGGCAGATCCCACTGATTCCCGGGGCAGATCCTGCTGGATTCCGGGGTGGATCCCACTGATTTTACGGACAGATCCCACTGATTCCCGGGGCGGATCCCGCTGGATCCCGGGGCAGATCCCAATGATTCCCAGGGCAGATCCTGCTGGATTCCAGGGTGGATCCCACTGGATTCTAGGGCAGATCCCACTGATTCCTGGGGCAGATCCCAGTGATTTTCAGGGCGGATCCCCTGGCTCTGGGGCAGATCCCAGTGATTTCCGGGGCGGATCCCGCTGGATCCCACGACAGATCCCACTGATTCCTGGGGCAGATCCCAATGATTTTCAGGGCGGATCCCACTGATTCCCAGGGCGGATCCCACTGGATCCTGGTGCGGATCCCACTGATTCCTGGGGCAGATCCCCTGGCTCTGGGGCACATCCCAATGATTTTCAGGACAGATCCCACTGATTCCCGGTGCGGATCCCACTGGATTCCAGAGCAGATCCCACTGAATTCCAAGCAGATCCTGCTGGATCCGGTGCGGATCCATGATTCCTGGGGCGGATCCCTGGCTTGGGGCAGATCCAATGATTTTCAGGACAGATCCACTGATTCCGAGGCGGATCCCCCTGGATCCTGGTGTGGATCCCACTGGATTCCAGAGCAGATTCCACTGAATTCCAGGGCATATCCCGACCTGCCGGTGACCCAGAGGAAGAGGAAGCCCTCGTCCTGCAGCACGGGGATGTTGAGGCGCCGCATCTCGTCGTCGGTGAGCGTGCCGTAGGGCAGCTCCATGTGGATGTCCCAGGGGGATCCGCCATCACCACGGCGAACTTGCCCAGGATGGAAACGTCCAGGTAGCGGATGTCGCAGCAGATCCACTGAGGGCAGGGCAGAGAGGGGGAGAAATGGGGAAAAACGGGGGGAAAATGGGGAAAAAATGGAGAAAATCGGATAAAAAATGGGGGAAATGGGGAAATAATGGGGGGAAATGGGGAATAAATGGGGAATAATGGGGGGAAAATGGGGAAAAAATGGAGAAAATTGCATAAAAAAGGGGGAAATATGGGGAGAAAATGGGGAATAAATGGGGGAAAAAAGGGGGAAATAATAGGGAAAAATGGGAGATAAATGAGGGGAAATGGGGAAAATGGGGAAAAAAAAGGAGAAAATTGGATAAAAAATGGGGGAAATGGGGAATAAATGGGGAAAATGCCGAATAAATGGGGAATAAATGGAGAAATAATGGGGGGAAATAACGGGGGGAAATGGGGAAAAACGGGGGGAAAATGAGGGAAATGGGAAATAATGGGGGGAAATGGGGAAAAACGGGGGGAAAATGAGGGAAAACTGGGGGGAAAACGGGGGGGAAATGAGGGAAAAATGGGGGAAAATGGGAAATTGGGGAAAAAATGGGGAAAGTGGCAAATAATGGGAAATAATGGGAAATAATGGGGGGAAATGGGGGAAACTGGGGGAAATGGGGAAAATAGGGAAATGGGGAAAATGGCAAATAAATGGGGAAAAATGGAGAAATAACGGGGGGAAATGGGGAAAAACGAGGGAAAACGGGGGAAAATGGGGGAAAATGGGAAATTGGGGAAAACGGGGAATAAATGGGAATAATGGAGAATATGGAGAAATAACGGGGGGAAATGGGGGAAAAAGGGGGGAAAATGGGGAAATGGGGAAATAAGGGGGGGAAATGGGGAAAAAGGGGAAAACGGCAAATAAACGGTGAAAAATTGGAGAAATAACGGGGGGGAAATGGGGAAATGGGGGAAATGGGAAAAAACGGGGAAAATGGCAAATAAACGGTGAAAAATTGGAGAAATAACGGGGGGGAAATGGGGAAAAAACGGGGGAAAATGAGGGAAATGGGAAATAACGGGGGAAATGGGGAAAAACGGGAAAACGGCGAATAAACGGTGAAAAATTGGAGAAAAACGGGGGGAAGGAAAGGGAAAAACGAGGGGAAACTGGGAGGAAACGCGAAAAAAGGCAGAAAAACCCCGCCAGAACCTCATTTTTTATCCCAAACCCCTCAAAAAAAAGGAATAAAACCCCCGTAAGCCACGCGAACTCGAGGAAAGGGGTGCATTTTTGGCTGCGGCGCTCACCTGGGGCGGGAAGAGGCGGTCGGCGCCGGCGTCGGGGTGGGCGCGCGGCCCTCGGGCAGCGGCGAGCGCTCGCGGGGCCGGCCGCGGGGCGGGCTGCGGGCGGGCGGGCCGGCGGCGCCGCTGGCGTCGATCTCGTAGTGCACGTACTTGCACGTGTCCATGTGGAAGCAGGTGTTGAGGAAGGAGCAGTCGCCCAGCGACTCGTCCGTGTGCTTGTTGATGATGCGGCTGCACGGACGGGGGGGGATTTGGTGAGGGGGGGTTGGGGGGGTTTTGGGGATTTTTTGGGGATTTTTTGGGATTTTTTGGGGGTTTTTGGGGGGTTTTGGGGTTTTTGGGATTTTTTTTGGTGATTTTTTGCGGGGTTTTGGGGTTTTTAGGGGGTTTTGGGGTTTTGGGGGGTTTTGAGGGTTTTTTAAGGGTTTTTTTAAGGGTTTTTTGGGGGTTTTGGGGGATTTTTTTGGGGAATTTTTTTCAGATTTTCTTTTGTGATTTTTGGGGGTTTTTTTGGGGATTTTTAGACGTTTTTTTCAGATTTTTTCAGGATTTTTTTCAGATTTTTTTGGGGATTTTTTTGGGGATTTTGGAGGATTTTTTGGGGATTTTTTTGGGGTTTTTTTCTGATTTTTGGGATTTTTTGGGGATTTTTTGTGATTTTTTGGGTTTTTTTGGTGATTTTTTGGGGGGTTTTGAGGGTTTTTTGGGGGATTTTTTGGTGAATTTTTGGGGTTTTTTTGGGATTTTTTTGGGATTTTTTAAGATTTTTTTTTGTGATTTTTGGGGGTTTTTTTGTGATTTTTAGAGGTTTTTTTCAGATTTTTTCAGGATTTTTTTCAGATTTTTTTGGGGGATTTTTTGGTGATTTTTGGGGGGTTTTGGGGTTTTTGGGGGGTTTTGGGGTTTTTTGGGATTTTTTGGGGATTTTTTTCTGATTTTTGGGGGATTTTTTGGGGATTTTTTTAGATTTTTTTTTTTTGTGATTTTTTAGAGGTTTTTTTCAGATTTTTTCAGGATTTTTTGGGGTTTTTTTGTGATTTTTTGTGATTTTTTTGGGGGATTTTTTGGGGGATTTTTTGGGGGGTTTTTGGGGATTTTTGGGGATTTTTTTAGATTTTTTTTGTGATTTTTGGGGGGTTTTTGGTGATTTTTTTAGAGGTTTTTTTCAGATTTTTTCAGGATTTTTTGGGGTTTTTTTGGGATTTTTTTAGATTTTTTTTTCTGATTTTTTGGGATTTTTTTTGGGATTTTTTGGGGTTTTTTTGGGGTTTTTTGTGATTCTTTTCACATTTTTTGTGGATTTCTTGGGATTTTTTGGGGATTTTTTTGGGATTTTTTGGGGTTTTTTGGGGGGTTTTTGGGATTTTTTGGGGATTTTTTTTAGATTTCTTTTGTGATTTTTTGGGGATTTTTTTTCAATTTTTTTTTTTGATTTTTTGTGATTTTTTTTTCAGATTTTTTGGGGATTTTTTTTAGATTTTTTGCCCGAGGCTTCACGCACTCCTTGATTAGACCAATTAAACCAATTAACCCCATTAAACCCAATAAACACCAAATAAATCCCAATTAACTCAAATTAACCCCAATTAAACCTGAATTAAACCCAATTAACCAATTAAACCTAATTAGCATACGGAGTGGAGCTTCCTGCAGGCCCGCTCGCTGCCGAGGCCTTCACGCACTCCTTGATTAAACCCCAATTAAACCCAATTAAACCCCAATAAATCTCATTTAAACCCCAATAAACCCAATTAAACCTGAAATAAATGCCAATTAACCCCAATTAAACCCAATTAAACCCTAATTAGCATACCGGAAGTGGAGCTTCCTGCAGGCCGCTCGCTGCCGAGCCTTCACGCACTCCTTGATTAAACCCAATTAAACCCTAATTAGCATACCGGAAGTGGAGCTTCCGGCAGGGCCGCTCGCTGCCCGAGGCCTTCACGCACTCCTCCTTGGTGCCGTGGTCGCAGAACTCCTGCACCTGGGCGCGGCCCCGCGAGCGGAACTTCTCCACGATGGACTGCTCCTTGGCCGTGGTGGTGTTGAGCAGCTCCAGGATCTCCTGGCTCACCTGGCTCCAGCAGGAGATCGGGGTGGGGTTAATGGGTGAAGCCACGCCCGCTGCGGCTAGACCCCGCCCACATCGTTAAACACCAACCACCGGTGATAAACCCCGCCCGCTGTGGCTAGACCCCGCCCACCATCGTAAACACGCCCACCGGTGATAAACCCGCCCGCTGCGGCTAGACCCGCCCGCATCGTTAAACACCGCCCACCTGTGCTAAACCCCGCCCACCATCGTTAAACACGCCCACGGTGATAAACCCGCATGCGGCTAGACCGCCCACCATGTTAAACACGCCACGGTGATAAACCCCGCCCACTGCGGCTAGACCCCGCCCACCATCGTTAAACACCGCCCACCGGTGATAAACCCCGCCCACTGCGGCTAGACCCCCCCCATCGTTAAACACCGCCCGGTGATAACCCGCCCACTGCGGCTAGACCCCGCCCACCATCGTTAACACCGCCCACCTGTGCTAAACCCCACCCGTCATCATTAAACCCCGCCCACTGTGGCTAGACCACGCCCATCACCGTTAACCCCCCACACTGTGCCTAAACCCCGCCCAGCATCTCCAGGCTCCACCCACCATCGCTAAACCCACCCACCTCCCTAAGGCCCCGCCCATTATCCCTAGGCTCCATCCACCAACCCTGAAGCCACACCCACTTCCCTGAGTCTCCACCACCTCCATTAGGCTCCACCCACTTCCTTAAGGCTCCACCCACTTATTTAATGCTCCACCCACTTCCTTGAGACTCCACCCAATTCCTTAAAGTTCCACCCACTTCCCTTGAGGCTACACCCCCTTTTTTAAGGCTCCACCCACTTCCTTGAGGCCCTGCCCACTTCCTTAAGCCCCCACCCACTTCCTTGAGACTCTGCCCACTTTCTTGAGGCTCCACCTACCTCCATTAGGCTCCACCCACTTCCTTGAGGCTCCACCCACCCGGTCAGACCCCACCCGCCATCTTCAACTGCCGCCATTTTGAAACGCCGCCATCTTGGATCGCCGCCGTTTTGAAACGCCGCCATCTTTCCACACCCTCCCAAGCCCCTCCCACACCCCCCAAGCCCCGCCCACCTTCTTGCTCTGCTGCTCCTTGGTGGACTGCTGGCTCAGCAGGCTCTCGATCTCCAGGTCCACGTCCGAGGCCGCCGCCCGCCGGCACCGCTTGGCTTCCTTCCCCTCCCCGCCGGCCACGCCCCCCGGGCCGGACACGCCCTCTCCGGCCACGCCCACCCGTCGGGCTCCGCCCGTCGCCGCCGACCACGCCCGTCATGGCGGACAGCTTGGAGTGGTCGGCGCAGGTGACGAGGGTGGGGCCGTCGTGCAGCAGCCCCCGGCGCACCTCGATCAGCTCCTGCGCCGCGAACTTGTGCAGCAGGCTCTCCACGGCCTGCAGCGTCACCTGCGCGTCCCCTGCAGGGGAGAGACAGGTGAGACACAGGTGAGCACACCTGGGGACAGCTGGATACACCTGGGGACAGCTGGGGATACACCCAGGCTCTCCACGGCCTGCAGCGTCACCTGCGCGTCCCCCTGCAGGGAGAGACAGGTGAGGGTTACCTGGGGGCACACCTGGGTACACCTAGGTGACACCTGGGTACACCTGGGATACACCTGGGCACACCTGGGTGACACTGCAGGCCATGGAGAGCCTGGGTGTATCCCCAGGTGTACCAGGTGTACCCAGGTGTTACCAGGTGTACCCAGGTGTACCATGTGTATCCCCAATACCCCAGGTGTGTCCCAGGTGTATCCCCATATCTCAGGTATATCCCCATATCCCCAGGTGTCCCCAGGTGTATCCCCATATCCCCATATCAGTGTCCCAGGTGTCCCTGCTGTCCCCAGGTGTTCTCAGGTTCCCCATATCCCCCATCCAGGTGTCCCCAGGTGTATCCCCATATCCCAGTATCTCAGGTGTATCCCCAGGTGTCCCAGGTGTATCCCCCATATCCCCAATACTAGGTTGTGTCCCAGGTGTTCCCATATCCCAGTTCCAGTGATCCCCAGGTGTATCCCCTCCCAGGTGTATCCCAGCTATCCAGGTGTATCCCCAGGTGTATCCCAGTATCCCAGGTGTATCCCCAGGTGTATCCCATCATCCAGGTGTATCCCAGGTGTTCCCCATCCCAGGTGTATCCCAGCTGTATCCCCGGGTGTATCCACTATCCCAGGTGTATCCCCAGGTGTTCCCAGGTGTATCCCCAGTGTATCCCAGCTATCCCAGGTGTATCCCCAGGTGTATCCCAGCTATCCCAGGTGTTCCCAGGTGTATCCAGCTATCCCAGGTGTATCCCAGGTGTATCCACTATCCCAGGTGTATCCCCAGGTGTATCCCCCATCCCAGGTGTATCCCAGCTATCCCAGGTGTATCCCAGTGTTCCAGTATCAGGTGTATCCCGGTGTCCCCATCCCCAGGTGTATCGTATCCCAGTGTATCCCAGGTGTATCATCTATCCAGTGTACCAGGTGTATCCCCATCCGTGTTCAGTATCCCAGGTGTATCCCCAGGTGTCCCCCCCATCCCAGGTGCCCCCCGCGCGCTCACCTGCGCGATGGCGTCGCGGATGGCGCCGGCGTCGTGGGCAGGGGCAGCCCCAGCTCGCTCAGGTGCAGCAGCAGCCGCCGCTCCAGCGCCGGATCCGGGGGCTCCCCCGGGACCCCCTCGGGACCCCGGGCGGGGAGGGGGCGTGCCCGGGGGCGGGGCACAGCGAGGACACCCCCCGGGGGCGGGGCATGAAGGGGTGGGGCCGGATCCGGGGGCGGGGCTTCCGGTGCGGGGGGGCGTGGCCAGGTCATGGCGGGGGTCTGCGGGGCGAGTAGGGGTTAATTAATAAAGGGTCTTAATTAGTGCCGGGTTTTTAATGGATTATTAATGGCATTAATTGATCCCTGCTGCTAATTGTCCCCAGTTCTTAATTATCCCCGTTCTTAATTATCCCGCTCTTAATTATTACGGTTAATTATCGATTCATTCTTAATTGGCGCCCCGTTCTTAATTAACCTCGGTTCTTAGTTAACCCCCCCATTTGTAATCACCCCCCCCTTCGTAATTAACCCCCCTCATTCTTAATTAAGCCCCTGTTCTTAATTAAGCCCCCTGTTCTTAATTAAGCCCCTGTTCTTAATTAAGCCTGTCTTAATAGCCTGATAAATCCCCTTAATTAACCCACAGCCCCTAATGAACCCCGTTAATTAACCCCTAGCTCCTCATTAACCCCGCTAATTAACCCCTGGCTCCTCATTAACCCCACTAATTAACACAGCCTCATGAACCCCTAATACACAGCCTAATGAACGTATACACACAGCCCTCATGAACCTTAATTAACACCAGCCTCATGACCGTATACCCTATCCTATTACCGTAATTACCCTGTCTCATTACCACTATTAACACAGCCCCTCATGAACCCGCTAATTAACACACAGCCCTAATGAACCCGCTAATTAACACACAGCCCTCATGACCCGTTAATTAAAACAGCCCTCATGACCCTAATTAACACCAGCCTCATGAACCCCGTTCATTAACAAAGCCTCATGACCGTAATTAACCCCTGCCCTCATGAACCCCGCTTAATTAACACACAGCCCCTCATGAACCCGTTAATTAACCCTAGCTCCTCATTAACCCCCTAATTAACCCCTGGCTCCTCATTAACCCCACTAATTAAACACACCTCTGACCGTATTAAACACGCCCTATGACGCTAATAAACACGCCTCATGAACCCGTTAATTACACACGCCTATGAACGTAATTAACACACAGCCCCTCTGAACCGTAATTAACACACACCCTCAGACCGTTAATTAACACACAGCCCCTCATGAACCGAATACACACAGCCCTCATGAACCGTTAATTACAAGCCTATGAACCCTATACAGCCCCATGAACCCGTTAATTAACCCTGCCCTCTGAACCGCTAATTACTACCCCCAACCTCTAATTACCTTTCCCCCGCTAATTACCCTTTCCCCCCTCTAATTACCCTTCCCCCCCCATAACCCGCTAATTACCCCCTAATTACGGCGCTCGCTCCCCCTCACCGCCGCCGCCGAGCGGGTCCTGCTTCCGCCGCCGCTGCAGCCGCTCCCGCAGCGAGTCCAGCTGCTTCTTGTGCGCCTGGATCGAGCTCCACGTGTCCGACATCGCCGATCGCCAGCGTCGCTCTGTCGCGACAGAAGGCCCGCCCCGATTCCCGCCGCCGCCGGAAGCGGAACTGCCCCGGGGAACGTCGTGAAGCCGCCGCCGCCATATTGAGTAAGGGCAAGCGCCCGTTTGTTTTCGTGGAGGCATCCGCCATTTTGAGTAAGGGAAATTGTCCCCTCCCACACCGGGAGTTTCCGTGGTGACCGCCGCCATTTTGAGTACGGGAAACCGCCCTCTTCCGGTCGTTTCCATGGTGACGCCGCCATATTGAGTAAGGGCAAGAGCCCGTTTGTTTCCATGGCGACATCCGCCATTTTGAGTAAGGGAAACACACCCCCATTGTTTCCATGGTGACGCCGCCATATTGAATAAGGGAAAACCCCCCACTGTTTCCATGGTGACGCCGCCATATTGAATACGGGAATTCCCCCCCCCCCGTCGTTTCCATGGTGACGCCGCCATTCATTGTTTTTTCTTTGAGAAAATCCCGCCCGTTTTTAGAATTCCCACGGCAACCGGCGGGATTTTAAACACCCCCCCCCCGGGGAATTCCCCTCACGTGAAAGCCGCGCCTTTCCGCCGTTTCTATCCCCACACAAACCGCCGCCATCTTCCCGCGCTGGCCACGCCCCTTGAGGGCAAGACGACGACGACGCCATCTTTGTTGAGGGCGCCGCCATTTTTGCCAGGCTTTTTTTTTTTTTGGGGGGGAGGGGGGCGAATTCCCTGGAATTTTGGGGTCCCGCTTTTCCCGGGGGGTCTCCCCGAGTCCGCCTTCTTCCCCGCACCCCCAAATCACGCGCGGGTGGAGGGTGGGGGTCAGCACCGCGCTTTAATCGCTTCCTTTATTTTTGGGGAGGGGGGGTTTGTCCCGTGGAATTTTTTTTGGGGGGGTCCCGTGGGAATTTTGGGATTCCCTTGGGAATTTGGGGACTCCCCCCATTTCTACTCTACTCCCTCGATGGGTCGGGGTCGCCAGCGGGGGTCGGGGTCCGGTTTGGGGGCACCTGAAGAGGGGAGAAAAAGAGGGGGGGTGAGCGCTGAAAACGCCGATTTTTTTGGGGGGGGAGGTTTCCCAAAAATTTTGTGGGAATTTTGGGATCGGCTCACCTGCGCTCGTCCTTCGGGCTCTCCTGGCATTCCCTGCTCCTGGTGCTCCTGGAAGGGCCCGGTTCGGGGGGATTCGGGGGGTCCCGGGGGCGGCCACGCCCACACACCTGGCACAGGTGAGCGGCCACGGGGCAGGAACCGCCCGAAATCTGGGAATTCTCGCCCACAACTGGCGGATTCCCACTCGAAATGGAGGAATTCCCACCCGAAACTGAGGAATTCCCATCCGAAACTGAGGAATTTCCACTTGAAATTGTGGAATTCCCACCCAAAAGCGAGGAATTCCCACACCAGAAATTGAGGAATTTCCAACCAAGAATAATGTGGAATTTCCACAGAAATTGTGGAATTCCATCAACCCATGCAATTCCCACCCAAATTCATGGAATTCCCACCCATATTCGTGGAATTCCCACCCAAAAATTCCACTGGAATTCCCAAATCATGAATTCCACCAATTCATGGAATTCCCACCCAAATTTGTGGAATTCCACCCAAATTCATGATCCGCCAAATTTGTGGAATTTACAACCCAGGAATTTCCATTGAAATTGAGGAATTCCCACCCAAAACCATGGAATTTCCCACCCAAAACCGAGGAATTCCCACCCAAATTTGCAGAATTCCCACCCAAAACCGAGGAATTCCCAACGGAAATTGTGGAATTCCCACCCAAACTCGTGGAATTCCCACCCAAATTCGTGGAATTCCACCCAAATTCATGGAATTCCCACCCAAATTTGGGGAATTCCCACACAAATTTGAAGAATTCCCACCCAAACCCAAGGAATTCCCTCCCAAAATTGCGGAATTCTCTCCCAAATTCATGGAATTCCCACCCAAAATTGTGGAATTCCCACCCAAACCCGATGGATTCCCACCCAAATTTGGGGAATTCCCTCCCAAAACGGCGGAATTTTATGCCCCAAAATTCCCGGAATATTTGCCCCACAATCCCATAGAATTCTGCCCCCCAATCCCGGGATTTTGCCCCCAATCCCCGAATTTTGCCCCCAATCCGGGATTCTGCCCCCCAATCCCGGGATTCTGCCCCCCAATCCCGGGATTTTGCCCCCCAGTCCCAGAATTCTGCCCCCCAATCCCGGGATTTTGCCCCACGCTGGCGGCGTTGGTGCCCGGAATTTCCGGAAGCCGCCTGGCGGGGGGGGGAGGGGCAGCGGGCGGGAAATTCCAATTTTTCCACCAATTCCTGGAGCTTGGAGGTCTCGGAGGGGCTGGGAGGAGGAGCTTGGGGAAGGGCGGTGCCGGGTGGGCGTGGCGGGTCGTAGGGGGCGTGGTCGTAGAATGAGGGGGCTGTGGTCAATCGGGGGGACCTGGGGGGGGGAGAGGGGCAGAGAGCCCAAGTGACCAGACCCAAAAGACCAAAAATGACCTGACCCCAAAATGAACCTGACCCAAAATGAACCTGGACCCAAGTGACCATAAATGCCCTGGACCCCATATAGACTCTGGACCCTAAATGCCCTGGACCCCAAAATGCCCTGAACCCAAAGTGACCCCAAATGCCCTGGACCAAAGTGAGCCACAAATGCCCGGACCCAAGTGACCAAATGCCCTGGACCCCCATATGAGACTCCTGGACCCAAAATGCCTGACCCCAAAAGTGACCAGTGACCCCAACCAAAGTGACCTGATCCAAAGGACCCCCGACCCCAATGTGACCCCAAAAGTGACCCCAACCCCCAAAAATGCACCCTGGACCCCAAAATGACCCCACAAATGCCCCTGGACCCCAAGTGACCCCCAAAATGCCCTGGACCCCCAAAGTGACCCAAATGGCCCTGGACCCCAAAGTGACCCCACCAAATGCCCTGGACCCCATAAATGCCCTGGACCCCAAAAATGCCCCTGGACCCAAAGTGACCCAAATGCCCCACCCCCAAATTGACCTGAACCCCAAAAGTGACCCCTGGACCCCCAAATCCCTGAACCCCAAAAGTGACCCCGACCCCAAAAATGCCCCTGGACCCCCAAAGTGACCCCCCAAATGCCCCTGGACCCCCCCCAAAGTGCCCCCGACCCCCCCGTACCCGCCCAGGTGCCCCCCGGTGCCCTCACCTGCGCCCCCGCGCCGTCCCCGTGCCCCGGCGCGGGCGCTGCCGGGCGTTCCGCTGGCCGCGGGCGGGGCAGCGGCGGCACGGGTGGGCGGGGCGCAGGGGGCTGGGCCTGGCCACGCCCACGGCCACGCCCAGAGCCCGCCCGCAGAGCCCGCAGCCCGGCGGGGACCCCAGGGTGGGTGGGGACCCCAAGGTGGGTGGGGAACCCAAGGTGGGCCTCGGCGAGGAACCCAAGGGCGCCGCTGACCTGGATGGAAAGGGAGAACGCAAGGTTGGACACGAGGATGGGGGAGAACCCAAGGTTGGATCCAAGGATGGTGAAAATCCCAAGGTTGGATCCAAACATGGTGGAGAACCAGCAGAGAACCCAAGTTTGAACCCAAGATGGTGAAGAACCCAAGGTTGGACCCAAACATGGTGGAGAACCCAGCAGAGAACCCAAGGATGGTGAAGAACCCAAGGTTGGATCCAAGGATGGTGAAAATCCCAAGGTTGGACCAAACATGGTGGAGAACCCAGCAGAGAACCCAAGGATGGTGAAAATCCAAGGTTGGATCCAAACATGGTGGAGAACCCAACAGGAACCCAAGGATGGTGAAAATCCCAAGGTTGGATCCAAACATGGTGGAGAACCCAACAGAGAACCCAAGGATGGTGAAAATCCCAAGGTTGGATCCAAACATGGTGGAGAACCAACAGAGAACCCAAGGATGGTGAAAATCCCAAGGTTGGATCCAAACATGGTGGAGAACCCAGCAGAGGACCCAAGTTTGAACCCAAAGATGGTGAAGAACCCAAGGTTGGACCCAAAGATGGTGAAGAACCCAACAGAGAACCCAAGGATGGTGAAGAACCCACCACTGACCCCAAAGACCCCAAGACTGACCCCAAAGACCCCAAAAAACCCAACAGTGACCCCAAAGACCCCAACAGTGACCCCAATGATGGTGAAGAACCGCACTGACCCCAAGACCACAAAAAACCCAACAGTGACCCCAAAGACCCCAAAAAACCCAACACTGACCCCAAAGACCCCAACCTTGGCCCCAAACATGGTGAAGAACCCAACAATGACCCCAAACAGGACGACAAACGCAACACTGACCCCAAAGACCCCAACAATGACCCCAAAAACCCAATACTGACCCCAAAGACCCAACACTGACCCCAAAAACCCAATACTGACCCCAAAGAACCCAACACTGACCCCAAAAACCCAATACTGACCCCAAAGAACCCAACACTGACCCCAAAAACCCAATACTGACCCCAAAGAACCCAACACTGACCCCAAAAACCCAATACTGACCCCAAAGAACCCAACACTGACCCCAAAAACCCAATACTGACCCCAAAGAACCCAACACTGACCCCAAAAACCCAATACTGACCCCAAAGAACCCAACACTGACCCCAAAAACCCAATACTGACCCCAAAGAACCCAACAATGACCCCAAAGACCCCAACCTTGACCCCAAAGATGGTGAAGAACCCAACAATGACCCCAAAAAACCCAACACTGACCCCAAAACCCAACACTGACCCCAAAAAACCCAATACTGACCCCAAAGACCCAACAATGACCGCAAAGACCCCAAAAAAACCCAACAGTGACCCCAAAGACCCAACACTGACCCCAAAGAACCCAACAATGACCCCAAAGAACCCAACAATGACCCCAAAGAACCCAAACTGACCCCAAAGACCCCAACAATGACCCCAAAGACCCCAACTTGACCCCAAAGATGGTGAAGAACCCAACAATGACCCCAAAAAACCCAACACTGACCCAAAAACCCAACACTGACCCCAAAAACCCAATACTGACCCCAAAGACCCCAACAATGACCGCAAAAGACCCAAAAAACCCAACAGTGACCCAAAGAACCCAACAGTGACCCAAAGAACCTAACACTGACCCCAAAAACCCAACACTGACCCCAAAAACCCAATACTGACCCCAAAGACCCCAACAATGACCGCAAAGACCCCAAAAAACCCAACAGTGACCCCAAAGAACCCAACAGTGACCCCAAAGAACCTAACACTGACCCCAAAGACTCCAGCAGTGACCCCAAAGATGGTGAAAGAACCAACACTGACCCCAAAAAACCCAACACTGACCCCAAAAACCCCACCACTGACCCCAAAAACCCCAAAACCCCCACACTGACCCCACCAATGCCAAACCCACCGCCCACTCAACGCCGCCGCGGGCCCCGACGCCGCGCCCGGCGTAGAACCCAACTCAACCCCAGCGCCCGTGGCGGAACCCCGGAAGCGCCGGTAGCCCGGAGGCCAAAGTGGAAGCCAAAGCCACGGCGAATCCGGCTCGTGGCGCCGCCTTGGGCAGGGCGGGCAGCAGCAGCAGCTGGGGGCTGGCGGGGTTTTTGGCCGGCGGTTCCAGCGCGGCCAGCAGCAGCAGCTGGCGGCACAGGTCCTGCGTCAGCTGCAGCTGCAGCAGCTGCCGGTGGTGCAGCTGCCGCAGCTCCTCCAGCAGCAGCCGCAGCTCGGGGGGTGAGGGCGGAGGTGGCGGCGGGGAGGATGGGGCGGTGGGAGCTGCGGGAGAGATGGGGAGAGGGGTTAGGGTTTGGAAGAGGTGGGGGTGGATTTGGAATTGGGGGGTGGGGTGGGGGGGTTGCAGCGTAAAATGGGGGTTGAGCGCTGTAAAATTGGGGTGTTCAGCCTAAAATTGGGGTTGTGCGACCCAGAATTGGGCTGTTCAGCCTAAAATTGGGGTTGTGCACCGTAAAATTGGGGTTGTGCACCCCAGAATTGTTATTGACCCAAAACTGGAATTATCTGGCCCAAAATTGGGGTTTGTGCGACCCAGAATTGGGGTTGTGCGCCCTAGAATTGGGGTGTTCAGCCTAAAATTGGGGTTGTGCGACCCAGAATTGGGGTGTTCAGCCTAAAATTGGGGTTGTGCGACCCAGAATTGGGGTGTTCACCCTAAAATTGGGGTTGTTCACCCTAAAATTGGGGTTGTGCACCCCAGAATTGTTATTGACCCAAAATTGGAATTATCCGGTCCAAAATTGGGGTTGTTTGCCCCAAAATTGGGGTTGTTCACCCTAAAATTGGGGTTGTGCGCCCCAGAATTGGGGTTGAGCGCCCTAAAATTGGGGTTGTGCACCCCAGAATTGTTATTGAACCAAAATTGGGAGTTTTCAAGCCTAAAATTGGGGTTGTTCACCCTAAAATTGGGGTTGTGCACCCCAGAATTGTTATTGACCCAAAATTGGAATTATCCGGTCCAAAATTGGGGTTGTTTGCCCCAAAATTGGGGTTGTTCACCCTAAAATTGGGGTTGTGCGCCCCAGAATTGGGGTTGAGCGCCCTAAAATTGGGGTTGTGCACCCCAGAATTGTTATTGAACCAAAATTGGGAGTTTTCAAGCCTAAAATTGGGGTTGTTCACCCTAAAATTGGGGTTGTGCACCCTAGAATTGTTATTGAACCAAAATTGGAGTTTTCCAGCCCAAAATTGGGGTTATTTGCCCCAAAATTGGGGTTGTGCGCCCTAAAATTGAGGTTTTTGCCCTAAAATTGGGGTGTGCAGCCTAAAATTGGGGTAGTGCACACCAGAATTGGGGTGTTCAGCCTAAAATTGGGGTTGAGCACCGTAAAATTGGGGTTGTGCAACCAGAATTGTTATTGACCCAAAACTGGAATTATCTGGCCCAGAATTGGGGTTGTGCACCCCAGAATTGGGGTTGTGCGCCCTAGAATTGGGGTGTTCACCCTAAAATTGGGGTTGTGCACGCCAGAATTGGGGTGTTCACCCTAAAATTGGGGTTGTGCACCCCAAAATTGGGGTGTTCAGCCTAAAATTGGGGTTGTGCACCCCAAAATCGGGGTTGTGCACGCCAGAATTGGGGTTGTTCACCCTAAAATTGGGGTTGTGCACCCCAGAATTGGGGTTGTGCGACCCAGAATTGGGGGTTTTTGCCCTAAAATTGGGGTTGTGCACCCCAGAATTGTTATTGACCCAAAATTGGAATTATCCGGTCCAAAATTGGGGTTGTTTGCCCCAAAATTGGGGTTGTTCACCCTAAAATCGGGTTGTGCACCCCAGAATTGGGGTTGTTCACCCTAAAATTGGGGTTGTGCACCCAGAATTGTTATTGAACCAAAATTGGAGTTTTCCAGCCCAAAATTGGGGTTATTTGCCCCAAAATTGGGGTTGTGCGCCCTAAAATTGGGGGTTTTGCCCTAAAATTGGGGTGTGCAGCCTAAAATTGGGGTAGTGCACACCAGAATTGGGTGTTCAGCCTAAAATTGGGGTTGAGCACCGTAAAATTGGGGTTGTGCAACCCAGAATTGTTATTGACCCAAAACTGGAATTATCTGGCCCAGAATTGGGGTTGTTCACCCTAAAATTGGGGTTGTTCACCTCAGAATTGTTATTGAACCAAAATTGGGAGTTTTCCAGCCCAAAATTGGGGTTATTTGCCCCAAAATTGGGGTGTTCACCCTAAAATTGGGGTTGAGCGCCCTAAAATTGGGGTTGTTCACCTCAGAATTGGGGTTGTTCACCCTAAAATTGGGGTTGTGCACCCCAGAATTGTTATTGACCCAAAATTGGAATTATCCGGTCCAAAATTGGGGTTGTTTGCCCCAAAATTGGGGTTGTGCGCCCCAAAATTGGAGTTATCTACCCTAAAATTGGGGTTGAGCGCCCCAAAATTATTATTGACCCAAAATTGGAATTATTCACCCCAAAATTGGGGTTGTGCACCCCAAAATTCTAATTATTCACCCAAAATTATGATCATTTACCCCAAATTATAATTATTTTTATCCCAAAAAAAATCACATTTTCCCCCCAAAAAAACCCATTTCCCCCATTATCCCGATTTAAAAAAAAAAAAAAATTTCCCCCCCCAAAATTCCCAATTTTCCCCTAAAAATTCCCCATTTTCCCCCAAAATCCCCCTTTTTTTCCCCAAAATCCCCTTTTTCCCCCAAATTCCCGATTTTCCCCCCCAAAAAAATCCCCTTTTTTCCCCAAATCCCGTTTTTCCCAAAAAATTCCCGATTTTCCCCCCAAATTCCCAATTTTAGCCCCAAAATTCCCCCAAAAATTCCCAATTTTCCCCAAAAAATCCCTTTTTCCCCCCAAATTCTCCATTTCCCCCCACAATTCCTGATTTTCCCCCAAAATTCCCCCAAAATTCCCGATTTTCCCCCCAAATTCCCGATTTTCCCCCCCAAATTCCCGATTTTCCCCTAAAATTCCCAATTTTCCCCCCAAAATGCCCCTTTTCTTTCCCAAAAATCCCAATTTCCCCCTAAAAATTCCCCCCAAATTCCTGATTTTCCCCCCAAATTCCCGATTCCCCCCCAAATTCCTGATTTTTCCCCCTCAAATTCCCCATTTCCCCCCAAATTCCCGATTTTCCCCCCACAATTCCCGATTTTTTCCCCCCAAAATCCCCTTTTTTTCCCAAAAATCCCCTTTTACCTCAAAATTCCCGATTTCCCCCCCCAAATTCCCGATTTTTCCCCCCAAATTCCCCATTTCCCCCCAAATTCCCGATTTTCCCCCCACAATTCCCGATTTTTTCCCCCCAAAATCCCCTTTTTTTCCCAAAAATCCCCTTTTACCTCAAAATTCCCGATTTCCCCCCCCAAATTCCCGATTTTTCCCCCAAAATCCCCTTTCCCACCAAATTCCCGATTTCCCCCCCACAATTCCCCCCCAAATTCCCGGTTTTTCCCAAAATTCCCGATTTTCCCCCCAAATTCCCGATTTTCCCCCCAAAATCCTCCTTTTCTTTCCCAAAAATCCCAATTTTCCCCCTAAAAATTCCCGATTTTCCCCCTAAAACTCCCGATTTTTGCCCCCCAAAATCCCCTTTTTTTTCCCAAAAATCCCTTTTTTTTTCCCCAAAAAATTCCCTTTTCCCCCAAAATCCCCTTTTTCTTCCCCAAATTCCCGATTTTTCTCCCCAAATTCCCGATTTTTCCCCAACATTCCCCATTTTCCCCCCCAAATTCCCGATTTTTCCCCCAAATTCCCCATTTCCCCCCCCAAATTCCCGATTTTCCCCCCAAAATTCCCGATTTTTCCCCCAAATTCCCGATTTTTCCCCCCTCACCTCCGGGCTCGGCCATGGCCGGGGAAGGGGAGGGGGCGGGAAATGACGTCACGGGAGGAGGGGGCGCCTGTCGCGACAGGGGGTGACGTCATCGCCGGGGCAGGGGGGGCGCCCAGGGGGGATTTGGGTTTTTAGGGAATTTTTGGGGGGATTTTGGGGGAAATTTGGGGGAGATTTTGGATTTTTAGGGGATTTTTTGGGGGGTCCCAGGAGGATTTGGGGGAAAATTTGGATTTTAGGGGATTTTTTGGGGGGGTCCCAGGAGGATTTTGGGGGAATTTTGGGGGATTTTGGGATTTTTGGGGGATTTTGGGGGGGGGGGGGGGTCTCAAAGGATTTTTGGGGATTTTGGGGGATTTTTGGGGGATCCCAGGAGGATTTGGGGGAAATTTGGGGGATTTGGGGTTTTTATGGGATTTTTGGGGGGGATTTTGCGGGAAATTTGGGGGATTTGGGATTTTTAGGGGATTTTTTGGGGGGGTCCCAGGATGATTTGGGGGAAATTTGGGGGGGCTCGAGTGGGATTTGGGGATTATTTTGGGGAGTCCTTGAGAAGCCTGAGGGGGATTTGGTTTTGGGGTTTTTTTGGGATTTGGGGAATTTTCGGGGAATTTGGGGACCCTGGAAGGGATTTTGGGGCAGATTTGTGGGTTTTGGGGGTCTCTGAGGGATTTTGGGGTTTCCGAGGGGATTTTTGGACCAGATTTCGGGATTATTTTGGGTTATTTTGGGGTTATTTTGGGTTATTTTGGGGTTTTTGGGGGTGTCTGAGGGGATTTCGGGGGGAATTTGGGTTTTTTGGGGGGGATTTGGGGTCTCTGAGGGGATTTTGGGTTTTTCTGGTGGATTTTGAGGGGGTCTCTGAGGGGATTTGGGGTTTTTTTAGGGAGATTTGGGGTTTCTGAGGGGTTTTGGGGGGAATTTTGGGGGGGATTTGGGGTCTCTGAGGGGAATTTGGGGACCCTGGAAGGGATTTTGGGGCAGATTTGTGGGTTTTGGGGGACTCTGAGGAGATTTTGGGGTTTCCGAGGGGATTTTGGACCAGATTTCGGGATTATTTTGGGTTTTTTGGGGTTATTTTGGGTTATTTTGGGGTTTTGGGGGGTGTCTGAGGGGATTTCGGGGGGGATTTGGGTTTTTTGGGGGGGATTTGGGGTCTCTGAGGAGATTTTGGGGGTCTCCGAGGGATTTTGGGGCGGATTTCGGGATTTTTTTGGGGTTTTTGGGGGTTATTTTGGATTATTTTGGGGTTATTTTGGGTTATTTTGGGGTTTTTGGGGGTGTCTGAGGGGATTTCGGGGGGAATTTGGGTTTTTGGGGGGGATTTGGGGTCTCTGAGGAGATTTTGGGGGTCTCCGAGGGGATTTTGGGGCGGATTTCGGGATTTTTTTGGGGTTTTGGGGGGTTATTTTGGATTATTTTGGGGTTATTTTGGGTTATTTTGGGGTTTTTGGGGGTGTCTGAGGGATTTCGGGGGAATTTGGGTTTTTTGGGGGGGATTTGGGGTCTCTGAGGAGATTTTGGGGGTCTCCGAGGGGATTTTGGGGCGGATTTCGGGATTTTTTTTGGGGTTTTGGGGGGTTATTTTGGATTATTTTGGGGTTATTTTGGGTTATTTTGGGGTTATTTTGGGTTTTTTGGGGGTGTCTGAGGGGATTTCGGGGGGGATTTGGAGCCTCTGAGGGGAATTTGGGGAACCCGGGAAGGGATTTTGGGGCCCAATTTGGGGGTTTCTGAGGAGACTTTGTGGATTTTGGGGTTTCCGAGGGGGCATTGGGGCGGATTTCGGGGTGATTTTGGGTATTTCGGGGTTTTTTGGGGTTATTTCGGGTTTTTTTCGGGTTATTTTTGGGTATTTTCGGCGCATTTCGGGGCTTCCCTCACGGAATTCCGGCCGCCTCCGGGGGCTCCTCGCCGCTGATTGGTTGCCCGCGGAACCCGCGGACCAATCAGGAGCCGTTGCTAGGCAGGTTTGGCCCGCCCAGGCCAAGCTCGCCGCTGATTGGTTCCCGCCTTTTCCCGCCCAGCCAATCAGCGGCCGGGATTTATTTTTTTAATTGCTCGATTAATTTTTTAATTGCGATTAATTTTTTAATTGTAATTAATTTATTTGGAGAGGTTTAGCGATGATTTTTTTTGGATTTTGGGGGTTTTTTATTTCTCCGCGTTTGTTTATTGGCGTTTTATTGTGTTTAATTTCCACGTAATTAATTTATAAAATTATAAATTAATTATTTTCGATTAAATAAAACGATTTTTTAATTATTTCGTTTATTCCACCTTTTTTTAAAAATAAAATAAAGAATTAAAATAAAGTACAAATGTATTTTTTTATTTTGCTTCATTTTCGTTTTATTTTATGGCATTTTAATTAAATATAAATAAAAAAAAAAAAAAAAATAAAATAAAATAAAATAAAATAAAAAAATAAAATAAAATAAAATAAAATAAAATAAAAAAAAATAAAATTTTAAAAAATATAAAATATAAAATAAAATTAAGTAAAATAAAATAAAATTAATTTTAAATTTCGTTTCACTTTTTATTTTGAAGCATTTTAATAAAACTAAATTAAAATAAAAATAATTTACTTACTATATTTTTATTTTATATTTTATATTTTATTTAAAACCTATAAATTAAAAATGTAATAAAATAAAATAAAATAAAATAAAATAAAAATATTAAATATTTAATTTGCTTCGTTTTCCTTTTATTTTATATCAGTTTAATTAAAGAAAATAAAATATAAAATAAAATAAAATAAATAAAATAAAATAAAATAAAATAAAATAAAATAAAATCAATAAAATTAAAATTAAATTAAAATAAAGATAAAATAAAAGAAAGATAAAATTAATTAAGATTAAATTTATTTTTAAATTAAATTAAAATTAAATTAAAATAAAAAATTAATTAAATAAATAGATAAAATTAAATTAAAAAATTAAAAATAAATAAAATAAAAAATAAATTAAATTAATTTACACTAAATTAAAGTTAAAGTAAAATAAAATAAAATTACACTAAATTACAATTAAATAAATTAAATTAAATTAACGATAAAATAAATTAAAATTAAATATAATTAAAAATTAATTAAATTAAATTAATAAATAAATTAAATTAAAATTAATAAATAAATTAAATTTAAATTAATAAATAAAATAAAATAAAATAAAATTAATAAAATAAAATAAAATGGATAAAATCCGATTTTTAAAATCAACCAAAAATTCTTAAAATAATTAAAATAAAAATAAATTTTTAAAATTAATTAATTAATTAAAAGATATTAAAATTAAATAAATTATTTTTTAATTAATTTATATACAGAAATATGTAAAAAATACATAAATACAATTTAAATAATTAAACAATTAACATTGATCAAAGCCCGATTTTTAAAAATCACAAAGAAAAATTAAATAATTAAAAATAATTAAAATAAATAATTTACCTTAATTAAAATGAAATAAAGTCCATTAAAAGTCGATTAAACCGCGATTTTTAAAAAATTAAAAAGAAATTAAATAATTCCAAATAATTAAATTAAAGAATAAAAAAAAAATAATTTATTTTATTTTATTTAAAAAATAATTAATTAAAATAATTAAAATAAAATCCAATAAAGCGAATAAACCCGGGGTTTAAAAATTAAAAAAACAAATAAAATTAATTAAAATAAATTAAAATAAATTAAAAATAATTAATTAAAAACAATTAAACTAAATAATTAAAAATAACTAAAATCAATAATGGAAATAAATAATTTTTTAAAAATTAAAATAAATATTTAAAATAAATAATTAAAATAAATAAATTTTTTAAAAATGCCAAAATTCAATAAATTAATTAAAACCCGAATTAAAAATCACTAAAAAAAAATAAAGAATAAAATAATTAAAAATAATTCCAATAAATCCTGAAAAATAATTTTAAATAAATCCTTAAAATAAATAATTAAAAATATTTTTTTTAAATAATTAAGAAAAATAATTAAAATAAATAAGTAAAATAAATAATTAAAATAAATAATTAAAAGAGATAATTAAAGAAATATAATTAATAAAAAAACGAATTAAAAATCACTAAGAAATAAAGAAAGTAATTAAAAATAATTCCAATAAATCCTGAAAAATAATTTAAAATAAATCCTTAAATAATTAAAAATTATTTTTAAAATAATTAAAATAATTAAGAGAAATAATTAAAAGAAATAATTAAAAGAAATAATTAAGAGAAATAATTACAAAAAAAATTAAGAGAAATAATTAAAAGAAATAATTAAGAGAAATAATTAAAATAAATAAATAAAATAAATAATTAAAAGAAATAATTAAAATAAATAATTGAAATAAATGAAATAATTAAAAAATAATTTTAAAAATAATTAAAAATACAAATAATAAAAAAAACGAATAAAAAAATCACTAAAAAATAAAGATAATAATTAAAAATAATTCCAATAAATCCTGAAAAATCATTCAAATAAATAAATAAATAAAAGAATTAAAAGAATTAATTAAAAATTAATTAAAAATTAATGAAAAGTGAGAGGAACTCGACCCCAAGCGCTGCAAAATTCGAATTAAAAATGAAATTTTTGGGGGTTTTGAGCCCCAACCCCGCCCTGGTTCGGGAAAACCCGAGAAAAACAAAATAATTTAAAAATAACTTCAAAAAAAATAACGGAAAAAATCAAAATAATTTAAAAATAACAAAAAAAAAACCAAAAAAACGAAAAATAAAAATAAAAATAAAACAAAAAAAAAAAAAAGAAAAAAAAAGAAAAAAAATAATTTAAAATAACACAAAAAAAAAAAAATAAGGGAAAAATCAAAATAATTTAAAAATAACAAAAAAAAATAAAAGAAAAGAAAAATAAAAAATAAAAAAAAAAGAAAAAAATAATTTAAAATAACACAAAAAAAAAAAAGGGAAAAATCAAAATAATTTAAAAATAACACAAAAAAAAAAAAGGGAAAATAAAAACTATAGAAAAATAATTCAAAAAAAATAACGGAAAAACCAAAATAATTTAAAAATAACACACACAAAAAAAAACCCCGGAAAAATAGAATTATAAAAAATAATTAAAAAAAAAACCGAAAAAATAAAATTATAAAAAATTAATTAAAAAAAAATAACGAAAAAACCAAAATAATTTAAAAATAACCCCAAAAAAATAAGGGAAAAATAAAATTATAGAAAAATAACTGAAAAAAAAAAAATAAGGGAAAATTAAAATTATAGAAAAATAATTAAAAATAAATAACGGAAAAATAAAATTATAGAAAAATAAATAAATAAATAAAAAGAAAGAGAAAATAATTTTAAATATTATTTTTTAAATAATAAAAAAAAATAGAAAAATAACACACAAAGAAAAAAAAACCGGAAAAATAAAATTATAGAAAAAGAGTTTAAAAAAAAATAACGGAAAAATAAAATAATGGAAAAATAATTCAAAAAAAAAAAAAGGAAAAAAAAAATTATAGAAAAATAATTAAAAAAATTAAAATAACCAAAAATAAAAGAGAAATAATAGAAAAGTAATAGAAAAATAAGAGAAAAATAATAGTAAAATAATAGAAAAAATAATATAAAAATACTAGAAGAAATAACAAAAAAATAACAGAAAAATAAGAGAAAAAATATAAAAAAAACCGGGAAAAAATTAGAAACATAATAGAAAAATAACGGGAAAAAAAAGAGAAAAATAATAGAAAAATAATAGAAAAATAACCCAAAAATTACAGAAAATTTAAAAAAAAAAAAAAACAGGAAAATTACTGAAAAATAATATTAAAAAAAATTAAAAATAACCCGAAAATTACCGAAAAATAACCCAAAAAAAACCCCAAACCCAGAAAAATAACCAGAAAAAAACCCCACAATACCCAGAAAAAAATAATTTAAAAAAACCTTAAAAAATCCAAAAAAATACGAAAAAAAAAAATTTCAAAATAACCCCAAAAACAACCGGAAAAAAACCCCCAAACCCCCCAAATTTTACCCAAATCTCCACGGTTCTGCCGGATTTGCGTGAATTTCGTGGATTTTTCAGGAATTCCGTAAATTTGGGGTGAATTTTATGAATTTTTCATAAATTTCGGCGCTGATTTTGGGGTGAGTTTTGGGAATTTTGGGGCTCCCGGCGCTAAGGGCCGATGGCGGCGCCGATTGCGTGAGGGGATTTTGAGGCGATATCGCCGATCTTGAGGCGATATTACCAATTTCGAGGCGATATCGACGATTTTGAGGGGAAAATCGGCGATTTTGGGGTAAAAAACGAAGATTTTGAGGTAAAAATCGGCGATTTTGGGACTTCCCGCGGGGCCGGAACGGAACGGGCGGTACCGGAAACGAGAGCGGGGGGGACCGGATATAAGGGAACACCACCGGAAGTCACCGCTGGAGCGGGACGGGACTCAAAAAAATTCCCAAAAAATGGAAATTTAACCCCAAAAGCGGCTCCGGGTGCGATCCCTGTGGGTGCCGAGTTTGGGGTGATATTACCGATTTTGAGGAGATATCGCCGATTTTGAGGCGATATCGGCGATTTTAGGGGGGATATCGCCGATTTTGAGGCGATATCGGCGATTTTGATGGGATATCGCCGATTTTGAGGCGATATCGGCGATTTTGAGGGGATATCGCCGATTTTGAGGCGATATCGGCGATTTTGAGGCGATATCGCCGATTTTGAGGCGATATCGGCCATTTTGAGGGGATATCGCCGATTTTGAGGCGATATCGCCGATTTTGAGGCGATATCGGCGATTTTGAGGGGATACCGGCGATATTGAGGCGATATCGGCGATTTTTGGGGAGATATCGCTGATTTGGGGGGATTTGGGGGGGTCCAGAGTGGGGTTTCGGGTTCCTCATAGGGTTTTGGGGGTCGCTAACATCGATTTTTGGGGGCTCAGCCACTCCTGGGGGATTCTGTGGGTTCTCACCCCACATTCACCCCGGGATCTCCCCCCAGACCCCCAAACCCGATAGAATTTGGTAAAAAACGACCCCGGTGGGGACCCCCGGGTGGGGATTTGGGGCCACCCAGGGATGAGACCGGGACCGAAGCTCACCCGAGCAATAGTGTTGGCAGCGCAGCAGGTGCCGGCGCCGGCGGCGTCTTTGGCGCAGAAATAAATCCCGGAATCCTCATCCTGGAGATTGCTCATGGCCAGGGACAGCGAGCCCTGCCCGTTATCCCGGGACACCGAGAAGCGGCCCCGCACCGAGGGCGCGTACGCGACGGAGCTGCCGTCAGCGCTGATCCCGGCCAGCCACTGCAGCCCCTGCCCGGGGCGCTGGCGGATCCAGAGCAGCGTGTGATCCCCGAAAATGAACCCGGAGCCGCGGCAGAGGAGGCGCAGGGACCCCCCGGGGGGCTGGAGGTGCCCCCGCACTCCAGCAGGGGCACGGCCGCCCGCAGCCCTGCAGGGGTTAAATCTGGGATAAACACCTGGGATTTGGGCTCAGGGCTCAGGGTTTGGGCTCAGGGCTCAGGGTTTGGGCTCAGGGCTCAGGGTTTGGGCTCAGGGCTCAGGGTTTGGGCTCAGCGTTTGCTCTGTGCCCCTCTGCCCTTTCCCCCTGCAGGGCTGCGGGCGGCCGTGCCCCTGCTGGAGTGCGGGGGGCACCTCCAGCCCCCGGGGGGTCCCTGCGCCTCCTCTGCCGCGGCTCTGGGTTCGAGTTCGGGGGTTTCACCATGTACTGGGTGCGGCAGCGCCCCGGGCAGGTGCTGGAATACGTCGCAGGGATCAAGACCGACGGCAGCGCCACCAACTACGCGCCGTCTGTGCAGGGCCGGTTCAGGATCTCCAGGGACAACGGGCAGAGCTCGCTGTCCCTGGCCATGAGCAGCCTCAAGGACGAGGATTCCGGGATCTATTTCTGTGCCAGGTGTTACACCTACAATTGTGGTGTTCGTGTTGCTGGTTATGGTTACACTGCTAATGGTGTTGGAGCCCTTGGGCACCGTCACGCCCCGGGTGTGAGCGCTGCTCCCGTCCCTGCTCAGGGCTCAGGGGGGCACAGGAGCTCTGCTCTGTCAAAATTTGCTGTACATGCACTGAGGGGAATTTTGGCATTTTTCACCCAGTTATCAATTTCTTTGTGTTTTTGCGGCAGGGCAAAATTTCTCAACCAATCACCCGACACACAAACCTATAAAACCACCTTTAAAACCTTCATGATTCCTGCACCTTGAATTCTAAGCCCTGAACCCTCCTCGAGCCCGCCTGACGTGTTCCCGTTTCAATTGTCAATCCACATTTCTGATGCCAACAGCCCCGTGCGCCGGCTTTGGCCGGGGTCTCACATTAAACTCCGCGTTTCATTCTCCCTCGGCCCCGCGGGCTCAGTGCTGGGGGAGCTCTCGGCATCTCGGGTGCCGGGGCAGGGCTGGGCCTGGGGAGGGGCTGGGGGGGTTTGGGGACAGGAGGGGACCCAGAGCAGGGAATGGGGACAGCACGGGGGACAACAGCATCAGCAGCAGCAGCACCACCAGTACCAGCAGATTTGGCACAGAAATAGATCCCGGAATCCTCGTCCTTGAGGCTGCTCATGGCCAGGGACAGCGAGCTCTGCCCCTTGTCGCTGCTCAGCGTGAACCGGCCCTTGACGGATGACGCGTAGTAGGTTTTGCCAGAGTACCTGCTGATGTCTGCGATGAACTCCAGCCCTGCCCGGGGCGCTGCCGGTACCAGCCCATCCCAAACTTCCCAAAATCAAACCCTGAGGCACGGCAGAGGAGGCGCAGGGACCCCCCGGGGGGCTGGAGGTGCCCCCCGCACTCCAGCAGGGGCACGGCCGCCCGCAGCCCTGCAGGGGGAAAGGGCAGAGGTTTGAGGTGTTTGAATCCTCAGAAACCTCTGGGGCAGATCTGGGGATGGGATGAGGCGGCCGTGCCCCTGCTGGAGTGCGGGGGGCACCTCCAGCCCCCCGGGGGGTCCCTGCGCCTCCTCTGCCGTGGGGAGGGGTTCAATTTCAAGGATTTTGCAATGTTCTGGATCCACCAGCGCCCTGGGCAGGGGCTGGAGTTTATCGCGAGCATCAGCAGCAGTGGCAGCACCTACTACGCGCCATCAGTCAAGGGCCGGTTCAGGATCTCCAGGGACAACGGGCAGAGCTCGCTGTCCCTGGCCATGAGCAGCCTCAAGGACGAGGATTCCGGGATCTATTTCTGTGCCAAAGATCAGAATGCTTTTTGGGATCCTGCTATTGCGACCGCAACTTCTGTTGATCACTGGAACCCAGCCCTGATCCCCTCCCGCTCCCGTGCACCAAACTCTCCCCCAGGGCTGCCCCAATCTCTCCACTCTCCATCCCCTTCTCACTGTTTTACCCAAATCGCCCCCAAACCTGAGCCCTTCTCCCAGCTGTGGGGTGGGACAGAGGGGCAGGAACGGGTTCAGGGGATGGGATTGGGGTCTGGAGCTGGGATTGGGCTCAGGCGATGGGGATGGGACAAAAGCATCACCATGATAACCACCCCAGGTACCCCCAGTGCTGTCTTTGGCACAGAAATAGATCCCGGAATCCTCGTCCTTGAGGCTGCTCATGGCCAGGGACAGCGAGCTCTGCCCGTTGTCCCTGGAGATCCTGAACCGGCCCTGGACTGAGGATGCGTATTTGGTGTCGCTGCCGTCACTGCTGATGTAGGCGACAAATTCCAGCCCCTGCCCGGGTCTCTGGCGCATCCAGAACATGATGAAACTCCCGAAACTGAACCCCTCCCCACGGCAGAGGAGGCGCAGGGACCCCCCGGGGGGCTGGAGGTGCCCCCCGCACTCCAGCAGGGGCACGGCCGCCCGCAGCCCTGCAGGGGGAAAGGGCAGAGGGGCACAGAGCAAACGCTGACCCCAAACCCTGAGCCCTGAGCTCAAACCTGAGCCCTGAGCCCAAACCCTGAGCCCTGAGCCCAAACCCTGAGCCCTGAGCCCAAACCCTGAGCCCTGAGCCCAAACCCTGAGCCCTGAGCCCAAATCCCAGGTGTTTATCCCAGACTTAACCCCTGCAGGGCTGCGGGCGGCCGTGCCCCTGCTGGAGTGCGGGGGGCACCTCCAGCCCCCCGGGGGGTCCCTGCGCCTCCTCTGCCGTGGGGAGGGGTTCAATTTTGGGAGTTTTAGCATGATGTGGATCCGCCAGAGACCCGGGCAGGGGCTGGAGTGGCTCGCAGGGATCAAGAGCGACGGCAGCGACACCAGATACGCGCCGTCTGTCCAGGGCCGGTTCAGGATCTCCAGGGACAACGGGCAGAGCTCGCTGTCCCTGGCCATGAGCAGCCTCAAGGACGAGGATTCCGGGATCTATTTCTGTGCCAAACGTGACAATGCTTGGTGGGGTGCTGCTGCTTCTGCTGAGGTTGTTGATCACCGCACCCCAACCCCGATCCCCTCCCACCCCTCTGTTCCAAACTCTCCCCAGGGCCGAGATGTGGGGAGGGGCTGGGACGGGGGTGGGGAATCAGTGGATTTGGGGACATTTGGGGTCCCGGAGGTGACGGGGTCTGGGGCTGGGACTGGCGCCGTCACCATAACCAGCAGCATGATTAGTACAGCCACCATCAACACACTTGGTACAGAAATAGATCCCGGAATCCTCGTCCTTGAGGCTGCTCATGGCCAGGGACAGCGAGCTCTGCCCGGTGTCCCTGGAGATCGTGAACCGGCCCTGCACCGATGTCAGAAGAACGGGAGACAAGCCTCATGCTATCATGGTCAACAAGTCTCACTTTATTAGCATGTTCACCTATATTTATAGTGCAGTTAATTAGCTCATGCATAGTGCAAAACCAATGCTCATGATCGCATTACAAGTTTTTGACATGGATTGTTCCTTGTGGTTAGTTTGCGGTTTTCTACTTCCCTGTTCTTACTTACTTTTGTACTTGCAACATCCTTGTTGTTATGAAACCTTAAGCTCAAGGACACCATGTCCTTGCCATTTGTCATGTACTCTATCTCTCTTTTTCTAACTTCAAACCAGTGGGATCATACCATGACCCCTACTACGGAGCCAGGCATCAGACAAGCTCTCCACACATAGAGGGCGCGTATTTGGTGCGGAGACCGTCACTGCTGATGTAGGAGACGAATTCCAGCCCCTGCCCGGGTCTCTGATGCATCCAGTACATGGTGAAACCACCGAAATTGAACCCCACCCCACGGCAGAGGAGGGGCAGGGACCCCCCGGGGGCTGGAGGTGCCCCCGCACTCCAGCAGGGGCACGGCCGCCCGCAGCCCTGCAGGGGGAAAGGGCAGAGGGGCACAGAGCAAACGCTGACCCCAAACCCTGAGCCCTGAGCTCAAACCCTGAGCCCTGAGCCCAAACCCTGAGCCCTGAGCCCAAACCCTGAGCCCTGAGCCCAAACCCTGAGCCCTGAGCCCAAACCCTGACCCTGACCCCAAACCCGGAGCCCTGAGGCCAAATCCCAAGTGTTTATCCCAGATTTAACCCCTGCAGGGCTGCGGGCGGCCGTGCCCCTGCTGGAGTGTGGGGGGCACCTCCAGCCCCCCGGGGGGTCCCTGCGCCTCCTCTGCCGTGGGGAGGGGTTCAGTTTTGGGGATTATGGAATGTTCTGGATGCGGCAGCGCCCCGGGCAGGGGCTGGAGTTCCTCGCCTACCTCACCAGCAGTGGCAGCAGCACCGTGTACGCGCCGCCCATCGAGGGCCGGTTCACGATCTCCAGGGACAACGGGCAGAGCTCGCTGTCCCTGGCCATGAGCAGCCTCAAGGACGAGGATTCCGGGATCTATTTCTGTGCCAAACCTTTCAATGATGTTTGGACTGCTGATGGTATTGATGATGTTGATCCCATCCCCGTTCCCCTCCCACCCCCGTGCCCCAGACCCTTCCCCAAACATCCCCAGCCCCTCCCCCTGCCCCTGCCCGGGTTCCTGAGCCCAGGAGCCCCTCGGGGGCTGTGCCCGTGGGGTCCCAGACCCCCTGACCCACCAGGAAGGAAAAGCTCCTCAGTCCTGACCTGGCCCTGCCCCACATCCCCCAGCCCTGGGCTCGGCTGCTGCCCCAGCTCTCGACCCTCAGCGCCAGTTTGGGGACAAAACCCCGAGGGGCTGGTGTGAGCAGAGGGGGTTTGGGGCTGAGATTTGGGGACGTCTGGGGACCCAGCAGCACCAACATAACCAGCAGCAGCAACATAAATATAAGGACCACAACTACTGGTGTAACACCGGGCACAGAAATAGATCCCGGAATCCTCGTCCTTGAGGCTGCTCATGGCCAGGGACAGCGAGCTCTGCCCGTTGTCCCTGGAGATCGTGAACCGGCCCTGCACAGACGGCGCGTAGCCGGTGTATTCACCGGTGTTATAGATCCAGGCGACGAGTTCCAGCCCCTGCCCGGGGCGCTGGCGCACCCAGAACAGGTCGTGGCTGCCAAAATTGAACCCCTCCCCACGGCAGAGGAGGCGCAGGGACCCCCCGGGGGGCTGGAGGTGCCCCCCGCACTCCAGCAGGGGCACGGCCGCCCGCAGCCCTGCAGGGGGAAAGGGCAGAGGTTTGAGGTGTTTGAATCCTCAGAAACCTCTGGGGCAGATCTGGGGATGGGATGAGGCGGCCGTGCCCCTGCTGGAGTGCGGGGGGCACCTCCAGCCCCTTGGGGGGTCCCTGCGCCTCCTCTGCCAAGGGGGGAGGTTCAGTTTTGGGGATTATGGAATGTTCTGGGTGCGCCAGAGCCCCAGGCAGGGGCTGGAGTGGCTCGCAGGGATCAACAGAGATGGCAGCAGCACCGGTTACGCCTCTTCTGTGCGGGGCCGGTTCACGATCTCCAGGGACAACGGGCAGAGCTCGCTGTCCCTGGCCATGAGCAGCCTCAAGGACGAGGATTCCGGGATCTATTTCTGTGCTAAACGTTTCAATGATGGTTGTTGCACTGCGGTTTATGATTTTGATGACTTTGACCCCACCACCTCATCCCCTGGTCCCTCCAGGCCCTGTACCCCAAATCCTCCCCCCAATCCCAGCTCCTGACCCCAATCCCAGCTCCTGACCCCAATCCCAACCCCTGACCACAATCCCAACCCCTGAACCCGTTCCTGCCCCTCTGTCCCACCCTGGAGCTGGGAGAAGGGCTCAGGTTTGGGGGCGATTTGGGCAAAATGAATAAAATGGGTGGAGAGTAGAGAGATTGGGGCAGCCCTGGGGGAGAGTTTGGGGCACGAGGGCGGGAGGGGAGCGGGGACAGGGTCTGGACACCAACACCATAAGCACGGGGGCCAAGGCCATCCCAGCCACCATCGTCCCAGCGGGCACAGAGATAGATCCCGGAATCCTCGTCCTTGAGGCTGCTCATGGCCAGGGACAGCGAGCTCTGCCCGTTGTCCCTGGAGATCGTGAACCGGCCCTCGATGGGCGGCGCGTACACGGTGCTGCTGCCACTGCTGGTGAGGTAGGCGAGGAACTCCAGCCCCTGCCCGGGGCGCTGCCGCATCCAGAACATTCCATAATCCCCAAAACTGAACCCCTCCCCACGGCAGAGGAGGCGCAGGGACCCCCCGGGGGGCTGGAGGTGCCCCCCGCACTCCAGCAGGGGCACGGCCGCCCGCAGCCCTGCAGGGGTTAAATCTGGGAGAAACACTTGGGATTTGGAATGAGAGCTAAGAATTTGGGGTCAGGGCTGGGGGATGTGGGGCAGGGGCAAGTCAGGACTGAGGGGTTTTTCCTCCCTGGTGCGTCAGGGGATCTCGGACCCCACGGGCACGGCCCCTGAGAGGCTCCTGGGCTCAGGAACCCGGGCAGGGGCACGGGGAGGGACTGGGGGGGTTTGGGGGAGGGTCTGGGCACGGGGGTGGGAGGGGAGTGGGGACAGGGTTCAGTGATCAACAGCATCAGTACCAGCAGCAGCAGCATTCCAACCACCACTGTAACATCTGGCACAGAAATAGATCCCGGAATCCTCGTCCTTGAGGCTGCTCATGGCCAGGGACAGCGAGCTCTGCCCGTTGTCCCTGGAGATCGTGAACCGGCCCTGCACAGACGGCGCGTAGCCGGTATATTCACCGGTGTAGTAGATCCAGGCGACGAGTTCCAGCCCCTGCCCGGGGCGCTGGCGCACCCAGAACAGGTCGTGGCTGCCAAAATTGAACCCCTCCCCACGGCAGAGGAGGCGCAGGGACCCCCCGGGGGGCTGGAGGTGCCCCCCGCACTCCAGCAGGGGCACGGCCGCCCGCAGCCCTGCAGGGGGAAAGGGCAGAGGTTTGAGGTGTTTGAATCCTCAGAAACCTCTGGGGCAGATCTGGGGATGGGATGAGGCGGCCGTGCCCCTGCTGGAGTGCGGGGGGCACCTCCAGCCCCCCGGGGGGTCCCTGCGCCTCCTCTGCCAAGCCTCGGGGTTCGAGTTCGGGAAGTTTGGGATGGGCTGGATCCGCCAGCGCCCCGGGCAGGGGCTGGAGTTCATGGCCCAGGTCAGCAACAGCGGCGGCAGCTCCGAGCTGGCGCCGTCGCTCCAGGGCCGCTTCTCGTGTTCCCGGGACAACGCCCGGCGCTCGCTGTCCCTGGCCATGGGCGACCTCGAGCCCGGCGACTCCGGGGTTTATTTCTGCGTCAGGGTGGCCGCCCCGGGCTGGGTCACTGGTGCTGGGTTCGAGTTTGGGCGTTTTTGGATGGTGTGGATCCACCAGAGCCCCGGGCAGGGTCTGGAGTGGCTCGCAGGGAGCAGCAGCAGCAGTGGCAGCAGCAGCAGATGTGCACCATCCATCCAGGGCTGGGTGTCGATCTCCAGGGACACCGGGCAGAGCTCGCTGTCCCTGGCCATGAGCAGCCTCAAGGACGAGGATTCCGGGATCTATTTCTGTGCCAGACGTTACAATGGTGGTTGGGGTGCTAATCTTGCTGCTGCTGTTGATCCCATCCCCGCTCCCCTCCCACCCCCGTGCCCCAGACCCTCCCCCAAACCCCCCAGCCCCTCCCCGTGCCCCTGCCCGGGTTCCTGAGCCCAGGAGCCCCTCGAGGGCCGTGCCCGTGGGGTCCCAGACCCCCTGACCCACCCGGCAGGGTTGGTGTGGGCAGAGGGAGTTTGGGGTTGAGATTTGGGGACATCTGGGGACCCAGCAGCACCAACAAAAGCAGCAGCAGCAACATAAGTAGCATAACAACCACTGCTGTAACACCTGGCACAGAAATAGATCCCAGAATCCTCGTCCTTGAGGCTGCTCATGGCCAGGGATAGCGAGCTCTGCCCGTTGTCCCTGGAGATCGTGAACCGGCCCCGCACAGACGGCGCGTAGCCGGTGCTGCTGCCACCACTGTTGATGCTCGCAACGTACTCCAGCCCCTGCCCAGGGCGCTGCCGGTACCAGCCCATCCCAAAACTCCCAAAATTGAACCCCTCCCCACGGCAGAGGAGGCGCAGGGACCCCCCGGGGGGCTGGAGGTGCCCCCCGCACTCCAGCAGGGGCACGGACGCCCACAGCCCTGCAGGGGTTAAATCTGGGATAAACACCTGGGACTTGGGCTCAGGGCTCAGGGTTTGGGGTCAGGGCTCAGGGTTTGGGCTCAGGGCTCAGGGTTTGGGCTCAGGGCTCATGGTTTGGGCTCAGGGCTCAGGGTTTGGGCTCAGGGCTCAGGGTTCGGGCTCAGGGCTCAGGGTTTGGGCTCAGGGCTCAGGGTTTGGGCTCAGGGCTCAGGGTTTGGGGTCAGGGTCAGGGTTTGGGGTCAGTGCTCAGGGTTTGGGCTCAGGGCTCAGGGTTTGGGCTCAGGGCTCAGGGTTTGGGCTCAGGGCTCAGGATTTGGGCTCAGGGCTCAGGGTTTGGGCTCAGCGTTTGCTCTGTGCCCCTCTGCCCTTTCCCCCTGCAGGGCTGCGGGCGGCCGTGCCCCTGCTGGAGTGCGGGGGGCACCTCCAGCCCCCCGGGGGGTCCCTGCGCCTTCTCTGCCAAGGGGAGGGGTTCAATTTCGGGAATTTTGGCATGTTCTGGATCCGCCAGAGCCCCAGGCAGGGGCTGGAGTGGCTCGCAGGGATCAGCAGCAGTGGTGCTTACACCAACTACGCGCCGTCTGTCCAGGGCCGGTTCACGATCTCCAGGGACAACGGGCAGAGCTCGCTGTCCCTGGCCATGAGCAGCCTCAAGGACGAGGATTCCGGGGTCTATTTCTGTGCCAAAAATTCCTATTCTGGTGGTGCTTATGCTGATGCTGCCCGTGCTGTCCCCATTCCCTCCTCTGGGTCCCCTTCTGTCCCCAAATGCCCCCAGGCCCTCCCCAGGCTCAGCCCCTCACCCAGCTCTGGGTTCTCCCAGCCTGGGCTGGGTTTGGTCCCAGTTCTGCTGTGCTGACCCAAAACTGCAGCTCCTGACCCCAAATCCCCTCCCCAAATCCAATCCTGGCTTTGCCCCTCAGGATTTTCCCCGAAGGTGCAGATTGGGCTCAGGTTTGGGGGAAGGGTCTGGGGGCATTTGGGGTCTGAGTGGCAGGGCTGGTGTCAAAACCATGGGCACCAGCAGCACTACCACTCCAAGCACCACCACCATCCCACTTGGCACAGAAATAGATCCCGGAATCCTCGTCCTTGAGGCTGCTCATGGCCAGGGACAGCGAGCTCTGCCCGTTGTCCCTGGAGATCGTGAACCGGCCCTGGACCGACGGCGCGTAGATGAGGGCGCTGCCGTCGCTCTTGATCCCTGCGACGTATTCCAACCCCTGCCCAGGGCACTGTCGGATCCAGAACATGGTGAAAACCCCGAAATTGAACCCCCCCCACGGCAGAGGAGGCGCAGGGACCCCCCGGGGGGCTGGAGGTGCCCCCCGCACTCCAGCAGGGGCACGGCCGCCCGCAGCCCTGCAGGGGGAAAGGGCAGAGGGGCACAGAGCAAACGCTGACCCCAAACCCTGAGCCCTGAGCCCAAACCCTGAGCCCTGACCCCAAACCCTGAGCCCTGAGCCCAAACCCTGAGCCCTGAGCCCAAACCCTGAGCCCTGAGCCCAAACCCTGAGCCCTGAGCCCAAACCCTGAGCCCTGAGCCCAAACCCTGAGCCCTGGCTCCAAATCCCAAGTGTTTATCCCACATTTAACCCCTGCAGGGCTGCGGGCGGCCGTGCCCCTGCTGGAGTGCGGGGGGCACCTCCAGCCCCCTGGGGGTCCCTGCGCCTCCTCTGCCGTGCCTCAGGGTTTGATTTTGGGAAGTTTGGGATGGGCTGGATCCGCCAGCGCCCCGGGCAGGGGCTGGAGTTCATCGCAGACATCAGCAGGTACTCTGGCAAAACCTACTACGCGTCATCCGTCAAGGGCCGGTTCACGCTGAGCAGCGACAACGGGCAGAGCTCGCTGTCCCTGGCCATGAGCAGCCTCAAGGACGAGGATTCCGGGATCTATTTCTGTGCCAAATCTGCTGGTACTGGTGGTGCTGCTGCTGCTGATGCTGTTGTCCCCCGTGCTGTCCCCATTCCCTGCTCTGGGTCCCCTCCTGTCCCCAAACCCCCCCAGCCCCTCCCCAGGCCCAGCCCTGCCCCGGCACCCGAGATGCCGAGAGCTCCCCCAGCACTGGGCCCGCGGGGCCGAGGGGAGAATGAAACGCGGAGTTTAATGTGAGACCCCGGCCAAAGCCGGCACACGGGGCTGCTGGCATCAGAAATGTGGATTGACAATTGAAACGGGAACACGTCAGGCGGGCTCGAGGAGGGTTCAGGGCTTAGAATTTAAGGTGCAGGAATCATGAAGGTTTTAAAGGTGGTTTTATAGGTTTGTGTGTCGGGGTGATCGGTTGAGAAATTTCACCTTGTGGCAAAAACACAAAGAAATTGATAACTGGGTGAAAAATGCCAAAATTCCCCTCAGTGCATGTACAACAAATCCTGACAGAGCAGAGCTACTGTGCCCCCCTGAGCCCTGAGCAGGGACAGGAGCAGCGCTCACACCCGGGGCGTGACGGGGCCCGGGGGCTCCAACACCATTAGCAGTGTAACCATAACCAGCAAAACGAACACCACAATTGTAGGTGTAACACCTGGCACAGAAATAGATCCCGGAATCCTCGTCCTTGAGGCTGCTCATGGCCAGGGACAGCGAGCTCTGCCCGTTGTCCCTGGAGATCGTGAACCGGCCCTGGACTGAGGATGCGTATTTGGTGTCGCTGCGGTCACTGTTGATGTAGGCGACGAATTCCAGCCCCTGCCCGGGTCTCTGACGCATCCAGAACATGATGAAAGTCCCGAAAGTGAACCCCTCCCCACGGCAGAGGAGGCGCAGGGACCCCCCGGGGGGCTGGAGGTGCCCCCCGCACTCCAGCAGGGGCACGGCCACCCGCAGCCCTGCAGGGGTTAAATCTGGGATAAACACGTGGGATTCGGGGTCAGGGCTCAGGGTTTGGGCTCAGGGCTCAGGGTTTGGGCTCAGGGCTCAGGGTTTGGGCTCAGGGCTCGGGGTTTCGGCTCAGGGCTCAGGGTTTGGGCTCAGGGCTCAGGGTTTGGGCTCAGGGCTCAGGGTTTGGGCTCAGGGCTCAGGGTTTGGGCTCACGGCTCAGGATTTGGGGTCAGCGTTTGCTCTGTGCCCCTCTGCCCTTTCCCCCTGCAGGGCTGCGGGCGGCCGTGCCCCTGCTGGAGTGCGGGGGGCACCTCCAGCCCCCCGGGGGGTCCCTGCGCCTCCTCTGCCGCGCCTCGGGGTTTGATTTTTGGGAAGTTTGGGATGGGCTGGTACCGGCAACGCCCCGGGCAGGGGCTGGAGCTCCTCGGGTGGATCTACAACGCCGATGGCCGCACGGACTACACGCCCTCGGTGCGGGGCCGGTTCACGATCTCCAGGGACACCGGGCAGAGCTCGCTGTCCCTGGCCATGAGCAGCCTCAAGGACGAGGATTCCGGGATCTATTTCTGTGCCCGCTGGGATCCTGCTGCTACTGCTGCTGCTTGGGATGCGGCTGCTGCTCCTGACCCTGTCCCCACTCCCCTCCTGCCCCCGTGCCCCAAACTCTCCCCCAAGGCTGCCCCAGTATTGCCAATCTCTTCCCACTGTTCATCGATTTGCTGAAATCTCCCCCAAACCTGAGCTCTTCTTCCAGCCCTGGGGTGGGACAGAGGGGCAGGAACGGGGTCAGGGGATGGGATTGAGGTCAGGGGCTGGGATTGGGGTCAGGGACTGGGATTGGGGTCAGGGCTCAGGGTTTGGGCTCAGGGCTCAGGGTTTGGGGTCAGCGTTTGCTCTGTGCCCCTCTGCCCTTTCCCCCTGCAGGGCTGCGGGCGACCGTGCCCCTGCTGGAGTGCGGGGGGCACCTCCAGCCCCCCGGGGGGTCCCTGCGCCTCCTCTGCCGTGGGGAGGGGTTCAGTTTCGGGAGTTTTGGCATGATGTGGATCCGCCAGCGCCCCGGGCAGGGGCTGGAATTCGTCGCAGGGATCAGCAGCGGTGGCAGCAGCACCGTGTACGCGCCATCAGTCAAGGGCCGGTTCACGATCTCCAGGGACAACGGGCAGAGCTCGCTGTCCCTGGCCATGAGCAGCCTCAAGGACGAGGATTCCGGGATCTATTTCTGTGCTAAATATGCTGGTAGTGGTGGTTGGGGTGGTGCTACTGGTGTTTTCGGGGGTCGCTGCCTGTGCTGGCCCCCGTGCCCCGTCACGCCCCGGGTGTGAGCGCTGCTCCCGTCCCTGCTCAGGGCTCCGGGGAGCACAGGAGCTCTGCTCTGTCAGGATTTGTTGTACATGCACTGAGGGGAATTTTGGCATTTTTCACCCAGTTATCAATTTCTTTGTGTTTTTGCCACAAGGTGAAATTTCTCAAGCGATCACCCGACACACAAACCTATAAAACCACCTTTAAAACCTTCATGATTCCTGCACCTTGAATTCTCAGCCCTGAACCCTCCTCGAGCCCGCCTGACGTGTTCCCGTTTCAATTGTCAATCCACATTTCTGATGCCAGCAGCCCCGTGTGCCGGCTTTGGCCGGGGTCTCACATTAAACTCCGCGTTTCATTCTCCCCTCGGCCCCGCGGGCCCAGTGCTGGGGGAGCTCTCGGCATCTCGGGTGCCGGGGCAGGGCTGGGCCTGGGGAGGGGCTGGGGGGTTTGGGGACAGGAGGGGACCCAGAGCAGGGAATGGGGACAGCACGGGGGACAACAGAATCAGCAGCAGCACCACCACCAGTACCAGCAGATTTGGCACAGAAATAGATCCCGGAATCCTCGTCCTTGAGGCTGCTCATGGCCAGGACAGCGAGCTCTGCCCGTTGTCCCTGGAGATCCTGAACCGGCCCTGGACTGAGGATGCGTATTTGGTGTCGCTGCCGTCACTGCTGATGTAGGCGACGAATTCCTGCCCCTGCCCGGGTCTCTGGCGCATCCAGAACATGATGAAACTCCCAAAAGTGAACCCCTCCCCACGGCAGAGGAGGCGCAGGGACCCCCCGGGGGGCTGGAGGTGCCCCCCGCACTCCAGCAGGGGCACGGCCGCCCGCAGCCCTGCAGGGGGAAAGGGCAGAGGGGCACAGAGCAAACGCTGACCCCAAACCCTGAGCCCAGAGCCCAAACCCTGAGCCCTGACCCCAAACCCTGAGCCCTGAGCCCAAACCCTGAGCCCTGAGCCCAAACCCTGAGCCCTGAGCCCAAACCCTGAGCCCTGAGCCCAAATCCCAAGTGTTTATCCCAGATTTAACCCCTGCAGGGCTGCGGGCGGCCGTGCCCCTGCTGGAGTGCGGGGGGCACCTCCAGCCCCCTGGGGGGTCCCTGCGCCTCCTCTGCCGTGGGGAGGGGTTCAATTTTGGGAGTTTTGTCATGATATGGATCCGCCAGCGCCCCGGGCAGGGGCAGGAGTGGCTTGCAGGGATCAGCAGCGGTGGCAGCAGCACCCTGTACGCGCCGTCCGTCAAGGGCCGGTTCAGGATCTCCAGGGACAACGGGCAGAGCTCGCTGTCCCTGGCCATGAGCAGCCTCAAGGACGAGGATTCCGGGATCTATTTCTGTGCTAAACGTTTCAATGGTGGTTGTTGCACTGCTGTAGAAGATTTTGATGTCTTTGGCCCCACCACCTCATCACCCGTTCCCTCCAGCCCCTGTACCCCAAATCCTCTCCCCAATCCCAGCCCCTGACCCCAATCCAACCCCTCAGTCCAATCCCAGCTCTTGACCCCAATCCCAGCCCCTGACCCTGTTCCTGCCCCTCTGTCCCATCCCAGAGCTGGAAGAAGAGCTCAGGTTTGGGGGAGATTTCGGCAAATCAATGAACAGTGGGAAGAGATTGGCAATACTGGGGCAGCCCTGGGGGAGAGTTTGGGGCACGGGGGCGGGAGGGGAGTGGGGACGGGGTCAAGAGCAGCAGCCGCATTCCAAGCAGCAGCAGTAGCAGCCGGATCCAGCGGGCACAGAAATAGATCCCGGAATCCTCGTCCTTGAGGCTGCTCATGGCCAGGGACAGCGAGCTCTGCCCGGTGTCCCTGGAGATCGTGAACCGGCCCCGCACCGAGGGCGTGTAGTCCGTGCGGCCATCAGCGTTGTAGATCCACCCGAGGAGCTCCAGCCCCTGCCCGGGGCGTTGCCGGTACCAGCCCATCCCAAACTTCCCAAAATCAAACCCCGAGGCGCGGCAGAGGAGGCGCAGGGACCCCCCGGGGGGCTGGAGGTGCCCCCCGCACTCCAGCAGGGGCACGGCCGCCCGCAGCCCTGCAGGGGGAAAGGGCAGAGGGGCACAGAGCACACGCTGACCCCAAACCCTGAGCCCTGAGCCCAAACCCTGAGCACTGAGCCCAAACCCTGAGCCCTGAGCCCAAACCCTGAGCCCTGAGCCCAAACCCTGAGCCCTGAGCCCAAACCCTGAGCCCTGAGCCCAAACCCTGAGCCCTGAGCCCAAACCCTGAGTCCTGAGCCCAAACCCTGAGCCCTGAGCCCAAACCCTGAGCCCTGAGCCCCAAATCCCAAGTGTTTATCCCAGATTTAACCCCTGCAGGGCTGCGGGCGGCCGTGCCCCTGCTGGAGTGCGGGGGGCACCTCCAGCCCCCGGGGGGTCCCTGCGCCTCCTCTGCCGTGGGGAGGGGTTCAATTTCGGGAGTTTTGGGATGGGCTGGTACCGCCAGCGCCCTGGGCAGGGGCTGGAGTACGTTGCGAGCATCAACAGTGGTGGCAGCAGCACCGGCTACGCGCCGTCTGTGCGGGGCCGGTTCACGATCTCCAGGGACAACGGGCAGAGCTCGCTGTCCCTGGCCATGAGCAGCCTCAAGGACGAGGATTCCGGGATCTATTTCTGTGCCAAATCTGCTGGTACTGGTGGTGCTGCTGCTGCTGATGCTGTTGTCCCCCGTGCTGTCCCCATTCCCTGCTCTGGGTCCCCTCCTGTCCCCAAACCCCCCCAGCCCCTCCCCAGGCCCAGCCCTGCCCCGGCACCCGAGATGCCGAGAGCTCCCCCAGCACTGGACCCGCGGGGCCGAGGGGAGAATGAAACGCGGAGTTTAATGTGAGACCCCGGCCAAAGCCGGCACACGGGGCTGCTGGCATCAGAAATGTGGATTGACAATTGAAACGGGAACACGTCAGGCGGGCTCGAGGAGGGTTCAGGGCTTGGAATTCAAGGTGCAGGAATCATGAAGGTTTTAAAGGTGGTTTTATAGGTTTGTGTGTGGGGTGATCGGTTGAGAAATTTCACCCTGTGCCAAAAACACAAAGAAATTGATAACTGGGTGAAAAATGCCAAAATTCCCCTCAACGCATGTACAACAAATTTTGACATAGCAGAGCTCCTGTGCCCCCCTGAGCCCTGAGCAGGGACGGGAGCAGCGCTCACACCCGGGGCGTGACGGGGCACGGGGGACAGCACAGGCAGCGCCCCCCGAAAACACCAGTAGCACCACCCCACCAACCACTACCAGCATCTTTGGCACAGAAATAGATCCCGGAATCCTCGTCCTTGAGGCTGCTCAAGGCCAGGGACAACGAGCTCTGCCCGTTGTCCCTGGAGATCGTGAACCGGCCCTGCACAGACGGCGCGTAGCCGGTGTATTCACCGGTGTTATAGATCCAGGCAATGAGTTCCAGCCCCTGCCCGGGGCGCTGGCGCACCCAGAACAGGTCGTGGCTGCCAAAATTGAACCCCTCCCCACGGCAGAGGAGGCGCAGGGACCCCCCGGGGGGCTGGAGGTGCCCCCCGCACTCCAGCAGGGGCACGGCCGCCCGCAGCCCTGCAGGGGGAAAGGGCAGAGGGGCACAGAGCAAACGCTGAGCCCAAACCCTGAGCCCTGAGCCCAAACCCTGAGCCCTGAGCCCAAACCCTGAGCCCTGAGCCCAAACCCTGAGCCCTGAGCCCAAACCCTGAGCCCTGAGCCCAAACCCTGAGCCCTGAGCCCAAATCCTGAGCCCTGAGCCCAAACCCTGAGCCCTGAGCCCAAACCCTGAGCCCTGAGCCCAAACCCTGCGCCCTGAGTCCAAACCCTGAGCCCTGAGCCCAAACCCTGAGCCCTGAGCCCAAACGCGGAGCCCTCACCCCAAATCCCAGGTGTTTATCCCACATTTATCCTTTCCAGGGCTGCGGGCGGCCGTGCCCCTGCTGGAGTGCGGGGGGCACCTCCAGCCCCCGGGGGGTCCCTGCGCCTCCTCTGCCGTGGGGAGGGGTTCAGTTTCGGGGGTTTCATCATGTACTGGATCCGACAGCGCCATGGGCAGGGGCTGGAATACGTCGCAGGGATCAAGAGCGATGGCAGCGCCCTCATCTACGCGCCGTCTGTGCAGGGCCGGTTCACGATCTCCAGGGACAACGGGCAGAGCTCGCTGTCCCTGGCCATGAGCAGCCTCAAGGACGAGGATTCCGGGATCTATTTCTGTGCCAAGTGGGATGGTGGTGGTGCTTGGAGTGGTAGTGCTGCTGGTGCCCATGGTTTTGACACCAGCCCTGCCACTCAGACCCCAAATGCCCCCAGACCCTTCCCCCAAACCTGAGCCCAATCTGCACCTTCGGGGCAAATCCTGAGGGGCAAAGCCAGGATTGGATTTGGGGAGGGGATTTGGGGTCAGGAGCTGCAGTTTTGGGTCAGAGCAGCAGAACTGGCACCAAACCCAGCCCAGGCTGGGAGAACCCAGAGCTGGGTGAGGGGCTGAGCCTGGGGAGGGGCTGGGGGCGTTTGGGGACAGGAGAGGACCCAGAGGAGGGAATGGGGACAGCACGGGCAGCATCAGCATAATCACCACCAGAATAGGCATTTTTGGCACAGATGTAAGCACCACTGCTGCTGATCCCTGCGAGCCACTGCAGCCCCTGCCTGGGGCTCTGGCGGATCCAGAACATGCCAAAATTCCCGAAATTGAACCCTCCCCTTTGCAGAGAAGGCGCAGGGACCCCCCGGGGGGCTGGAGGTGCCCCCCGCACTCCAGCAGGGGCACGGCCGCCCGCAGCCCTGCAGGGGGAAAGGGCAGAGGGGCACAGAGCACACGCTGACCCCAAACCCTGAGCCCTGAGCCCAAACCCTGAGCCCTGAGCCCAAACCCTGAGCCCTGAGCCCAAACCCTGAGCCCTGAGCCCAAATCCCAAGTGTTTATCCCAGATTTAACCCCTGCAGGGCTGCGGGCGGCTGTGCCCCTGCTGGAGTGCGGGGGGCACCTCCAGCCCCCCGGGGGGTCCCTGCGCCTCCTCTGCCGCGGCTCTGGGTTCGAGTTCGGGGGTTTCACCATGTACTGGGTGCGGCAGCGCCCCGGGCAGGTGCTGGAATACGTCGCAGGGATCAAGACCGACGGCAGCGCCACCAACTACGCGCCGTCTGTGCAGGGCCGGTTCAGGATCTCCAGGGACAACGGGCAGAGCTCGCTGTCCCTGGCCATGAGCAGCCTCAAGGACGAGGATTCCGGGATCTATTTCTGTGCCAAACATTACAATGGTGGTTGGGATGCTGCTGCTGCTGCTCATGTTGTTGATCACTGGACCCTGACCCCGCTGCCCTCCTGCCCCCATGCCCCACACTCTCCCCCAGGGCTGCCCCAATCTCTACAATCTCTTCCCACTTTTCATCGATTTGCCCAAATCTCCCCCAAACCTGAGCCCTTCTCCCAGCTGCGGGGTGGGACAGAGGGGCAGGAACGGGTTCAGGGGCTGGGATTGGGGTCAGGAGCTGGGATTGGGGTCAGGCGATGGGGATGGGACAGAAGCATCACCATGATAACCACCCCAGGTGCCACCAGTGCTGTCTTTGGCACAGTAATAGATCCCGGAATCCTCGTCCTTGAGGCTGCTCATGGCCAGGGACAGCGAGCTCTGCCCGTTGTCCCTGGAGATCCTGAACCGGCCCTGGACTGAGGATGTGTATTTGGTGTCGCTGCCGTCACTGCTGATGTAGGCGACGAATTCCAGCCCCTGCCCGGGTCTCTGGCGCATCCAGAACATGATGAAACTCCCGAAACTGAACCCCTCCCCTTGGCAGAGGAGGCGCAGGGACCCCCCGGGGGGCTGGAGGTGCCCCCCGCACTCCAGCAGGGGCACGGCCGCCCGCAGCCCTGCAGGGGTTAAATCTGGGATAAACACCTGGGATTTGGGCTCAGGGCTCAGGGTTTGGGCTCAGGGCTCAGGGTTTGGGCTCAGGGCTCAGGGTTTGGGCTCAGGGCTCAGGGTTTGGGCTCAGGGCTCAGGGTTTGGGCTCAGTGCTCAGGGTTTGGGCTCAGGGCTCAGGGTTTGGGGTCAGCGTTTGCTCTGTGCCCCTCTGCCCTTTCCCCCTGCAGGGCTGCGGGCGGCCGTGCCCCTGCTGGAGTGCGGGGGGCACCTCCAGCCCCCCGGGGGGTCCCTGCGCCTCCTCTGCCGCGGCTCTGGGTTCGATTTCGGGGGTTTCACCATGTTCTGGGTGCGGCAGCGCCCCGGGCAGGGGCTGGAGTGGCTCGCAGGGATCAAGACCGACGGCAGCGACACCAGATACGCACCGTCTGTGCAGGGCCGGTTCACGATCTCCAGGGACAACGGGCAGAGCTCGCTGTCCCTGGCCATGAGCAGCCTCAAGGACGAGGATTCCGGGATCTATTTCTGTGCCAGACGTTTCAATGGTGGTTGGAATGCTGCTGCTGCTGGTACTGATGCTGTTGATCACTGAACCCTGTCCCCACTCCCATCCCGACCCCGTGCCCCAGACCCTTCCCCAAACCCCCCCAGCCCCTCCCCGTGCCCCTGCCCGGGTTCCTGAGCCCAGGAGCCCCTCGGGGGCCGTGCCTGTGGGATCAGAGATCTCCTGACCCACCAGGGAGGAAAAACCCCTCAGTCCTGACCTGGCCCTGTCCCACATCCCCCAGCACTGACCTCAAATTCTTAGCTCTCATCCCAAATCCCAAGTGTTTATCCCAGATTTAACCCCTGCAGGGCTGCGGGCGGCCGTGCCCCTGCTGGAGTGCGGGGGGCACCTCCAGCCCCCCGGGGGGTCCCTGCGCCTCCTCTGCCGTGGGGAGGGGTTCAATTTCGGGAGTTTTGCCATGGGCTGGGTGCGGCAGCGCCCCGGGCAGGGGCTGGAGCTCCTCGCAGACATCAGCAGCGGCAGCGACACCGTCGAGTACGCGCCCTCGGTGCGGGGCCGCTTCTCGGTGTCCCGGGACAACGGGCAGGGCTCGCTGTCCCTGGCCATGGCCGAGCTGCGGGCCGAGGATTCCGGGCTCTATTTCTGTGCCAAACACACCTACGGCCGCTGGAACGGCGGCGGCGCCGTGGATGATTTGGGCGCCGCAACCATGAATGCGTCCCCTCCCTTTCATGTACCCCGGACCTCACCCGAAATCCCGGATACCTCCTCAATCCCAGCCCCTGACCCCAATCCCAGCTCCTGACCCCAATCCAAGCCCCTGACCCCAATCCCAGCTCTTGACCCCAATCCCAGCCGCTGACCCCAATCCCAGTCGCTGACCACAATCCCAGCTCCTGACCCCAATCCAAGCCCCTGACCCCAATCCCAGCTCTTGACCCCAATCCCAGCCGCTGACCCCAATCCCAGTCGCTGACCACAATCCCAGCTCCTGACCCCAATCCAAGCCCCTGACCCCAATCCCAGCTCTTGACCACAATCCCAGCCGCTGACCCCAATCCCAGCCCCTGACCCCGTTCCTGCCCCTCTGTCCCACCGCAGATCTGGAAGAAGAGCTCAGGTTTGGGGGAGATTTCGGCAAATCAATGAACAGTGGGAAGAGATTGGAAATATTGTGGCAGCCCTGGGGGAAGGATTGGGGCATGGGGGCGGGAGGGGAGCAGGGTCAGGTTCCAGTGATCAACAGCAGCAGCGGTAGCACCACCCCACCGACCACTGTCATGTTTAGTGCAGAAATAGATCCCGGAATCCTCGTCCTTGAGGCTGCTCATGGCCAGGGACAGCGAGCTCTGCCCGTCGTCCCTGGAGATCGTGAACCGGCCCTGGACTGACGGGGCGTAATCAATGTTGCCACCGGTGTTGATCCCTGCGAGCCACTCCAGCCCCTGCCCGGGACTCTGGCGGATCCAGGCCATGGCAAAACCCCCGAACTGGACCCCAGAGCCGCGGCAGAGGAGGGGCAGGGACCCCCCGGGGGGCTGGAGGTGCCCCCCGCACTCCAGCAGGGGCACAGCCGCCCGCAGCCCTGCAGGGGTTAAATCTGGGATAAACACTGGGATTTAGGGCTCAGGGCTCAGGGTTTGGGCTCAGGGCTCAGGGTTTGGGCTCAGGGCTCAGGGTTGGTCGGGCTCAGGGTCGGCTCAGGGTTTGGGCTCAGGGCTCAGGGTTTGGGCTCAGGGCTCAGGGTTCGGGCTCAGGGCTCAGGGTTTGGGGTCAGCGTTTGCTCTGTGCCCCTCTGCCCTTTCCCCCTGCAGGGCTGCGGGCGGCCGTGCCCCTGCTGGAGTGCGGGGGGCACCTCCACCCCCCGGGGGGTCCCTGCGCCTCCTCTGCCGTGGGCAGGGGTTCAATTTTGGCAGCCACGACCTGTTCTGGGTGCGCCAGCGCCCCGGGCAGGGGCTGGAGTGGCTTGCAGGGATCAGCAGCGGTGGCAGCAGCACCAGATACGCGCCGTCTGTGCAGGGCCGGTTCACGATCTCCAGGGACAACGGGCAGAGCTCGCTGTCCCTGGCCATGAGCAGCCTCAAGGACGAGGATTCCGGGATCTATTTCTGTGCCAGGTGTGATTATAGTGGCTGTTATGATGCTGCTGGTTATGGTGACGGCGCTGGCCCCGGCCCCAGGCTCCGTCACCTCCAGGTCCCCAAATGTCCCCAAGTCCTCTGATCCCCCCAGTCCCAGTCCCTCTCCCCAAATCTCAGCCCGGGCTCTGTGGGGGCTGCGGGCCCGGGGGGCTCCTGGGGATGGACCCGAGGAGAGCGCGTGGGGTTGGGGTTGAGCTCCACGCTCTGGGCAGATTTGGGGCAGGTTTGGGGTGGGACGAGGTTGGAATTTCCCTCCTCACCACTGGGGTGGCACAGGCAGCGATTCAAAGAGGATTTGTTGCCAAGTGAGCCCCAGGGCAGGGCGAGGCCCCAGGTCACCGCCCTGCACTCCAGGCGAGCGTCTCCATCGCGGTGACAATGCGTTTGAGGCGCTCCCGACCCCACGGGCTCCTTCCAGAACCTTCTCTGGCCCCTTGCCCAGCCACCCCCTCGCTGCCCCACTGCACAAACTCCTTGCTGCGCCTCCTGCCTCTGGCAGCTCCAGGACGGGCCCCGTTCCCAAACGCTCACATTGCCCACGCTCTGCTCACACACAGAGCGGAGTTTGGAGTCGTGTACAGGAGGAACTTTTCACTGGGATTGAAAGGAAGCCCTGTTCCGCCGTCCCTGCCCCGACCCCGGGGTCAATGCCATGAGCCCAGGCAGCAGCAGCACAACAACCACCACCATCCCACTTGGCACAGAAATAGATCCCGGAAACCTCGTCCTTGAGGCTGCTCATGGCCAGGGACAGCGAGCTCTGCCCGTTGTCCCTGGAGATCCTGAACCGGCCCCGCACCGAGAGCGTGTAGTCCGTGCGGCCATCGGCATTGTAGATCCACCCGAGGAGCTCCAGCCCCTGCCCGGGGCGCTGCCGGTACCAGCCCATTCCAAACTTCCCAAAATCAAACCCCGAGGCGCGGCAGAGGAGGCGCAGGACCCCCCGGGGGCTGGAGGTGCCCCCCGCACTCCAGCAGGGGCACGGCCGCCCGCAGCCCTGCAGGGGTTAAATCTGGGATAAACACTTGGGATTTGGGGCTCAGGGCTCAGGGTTTGGGCTCAGGGTTTGGGCTCAGGGCTCAGGGTTTGGGCTCAGGGCTCAGGGTTTGGGGTTCAGGGCTCAGGGTTTGGGCTCAGGGTTTGGGGTCAGGGCTCAGGGTTTGGGCTCAGGGCTCAGGGTTTGGGCTCAGGGCTCAGGGTTTGGGCTCAGGGCTCAGGGTTTGGGGTCAGGGTCAGGGTTTGGGCTCAGGGCTCAGGGTTTGGGCTCAGGGCTCTGGGTTTGGGCTCAGGGCTCAGGGTTTGGGCTTCTGCTGCTGCTGCTGGTGTTGTTCTCCAGCCCCCTCCCCTCCTGTCCCCCAGCCCCAATTCCCTCCCCGCTGTCTCCACCTCGGCGTTTGGAGCAGAGCAGGACCCGTGGCCGGGCTGGGATTTGGGGCAGAATCTGCGGGGCAAATTGGGGTCAGGACGAGCCCCAACACCATAAACAGCGCCCCAACCACCCGAGGTGCCGCCAACAGCGGCTTTGGCACAGAAATAGATCCCGGAATCCTCGTCCTTGAGGCTGCTCATGGCCAGGGACAGCGAGCTCTGCCGGTGTCCCTGGAGATCCTGAACCGGCCCTGCACAGACGGTGAGTACGCGGTGTGGCCGTAGTTGGTGATCACCGCCAGGTTCTCCAACCCCTGCCCGGGGCTCTGGCGGATCCAGAACAAATCGAATTTCCCGAAATCGAACCCCGAGGTTTGGCAGAGGAGGCGCAGGGACCCCCCCGGGGGCTGGAGGTGCTCCCCGCACTCCAGCAGGGGCACGCGCCCCGCAGCCCTGCAGGGGAAAGGGCCGAAGGACGCAGAGAAAACGCTGAAATTTGGAGTTTGGAGCTCGGAATTTTAAGGTTTGGTCCCATTCGGGCGACCGCGAGTTCTCCAAGAAGCCACAGCGGCTCCCCTGCCGGGCCGGAAGCGGAAGTGATCATAGAGTCGGGAATGGGCAAAGCGGGGAACAGCGGCGGCTCTGAGTCCTCCAGAGCGGCCAGAGCGGCTCCGTCCGGAAGTTCGGCCAGAGGGGCCACTTTGTTTCCAGTGTGGGACGGAAGTGACCATAGAGTCGGGAACGGGCAAAGCGGGGAGCAGCGGCTGTTCTGGGTCCTCCAGGGCGGCCAGAGCGGCTCCGTCCGGAAGTTCGGCCGGAGGGGCCGCTCTGGGTTTATCGCGGGCCGGAGGTGACCATAGAGCTGTGGGGCGCAGGAGTTCGCGGCCTCCACAGCTGCTCCGAGCCGCAAATCCGCCCTAAAATTTTCGGCTCGGCCCCAGAGAGGAAGCTCGGAACACACAGGGAGCCTGGAGCCGCTTTTGGTGCCAATTTTTTATTTTTCAGGGATTTTTTTCGGTCTCGTTCCGTTTCAGCGCTGACTTCCGGTGGTGTTCCTCCAATTCCGGTCCCCCATCGCTCGCTTCCGGTCCCCAGCTCTCGCTTCCGGTTCCGCCCGCTCGGTTCCGGCCCCAAATTAATTAAAGAAATTAATTTAATTAATTTATTTCAGGAATTAAGAGAGGATTTATTAAAGGAATCAGTTTTATTAAGGGAATTAAGCGGGGGTTTATTAACTGGGTTAATTTATTGCATGTATAAAGTTGGAGTTTGTTTAATAAATTAATTTATTAAAGGAATTAATCCGGGATTTATTAAATAAATTAATTTTTGAAACGGATAAAGTGTGTGTTTATTAATTAAATAAATTTCTTAATTGTATTAAAGGAGTTAAGTCGGAATTTATTAAATGAATTAATTTGTTAAATTTTTTGCAGGAATTAAATGATTTTTAATTAACGAAATTAATTTAATGAATTTATTAAAGTATTTAAAGTGGGGATTTATTAAATAAATTATTTTTTCGAGTTTTACAATTAAACGGGGAATTATTAAATGAGCGTTTTAATTTTGGATTAATTACAGAAATTAATTTAATAAATTTAGTTCAAAAAATTAAATGGCGATTAATTAATCAAATTAATAAATTAATTAAATAATTTAATTTAATAATTTTATTGAAAGAACCAAGTGGAGATTTATTAAAGAAACAAATTAATGAAATCCATATAATTAATTGCGTTATGACCGCATTAATTAATGACATTAATTAATGGAATTAATTGGGAATTTATTAATTTCGGGGTTTTTTCCCAAAAAATTCCCATTTTTTAATCGCGTTTTGCGCCCCCTGGCGGCCAAAAAATTCCCGAATTTCCCCCCAAAAAAGCGGCGCCGATGACGTCACCGGGGGGGAGGGGTGGGTTAATTACCGCCCTTAATTAACGCCGATTAATCGCAATTAATTAATTCGTGGAACTCGGGAATTTCGGATTTCTTCGCATTTTTTTTTTTTAATCAGTTAATTAAAATAATTCATTTTAAATAATCGATTTAAACGATTTAATTGAGTCAGTTAATTAATTAATGACGGCTTTGATTAATTAATTAATTAATTAATCAATAGGGGCAGCTGCCGCGGCGGCCGCGGGTTATTAATCAATTTATTAATAATTCAATTAATTTATTAATTCGATTAATCTCCGGTTTCTTTAATAAAATAATCCAGTTCAATCAAGGCTCTTCATTAATCAATTAATTAATTGGATGCCTTCCATAAATCCCGATTAATTAATTAATTAATTCATTAATTGGAGCCCCCCCTCCCCCTCTCGATTAATCCCCGAATTAATTAATTAATTCATTAATTACCCGCTGCCCGTGATTATCGAGCCATTAATTAATTAATTGCGCCTGACCCCGGTTAATTAATTAATTGCTGAACGAGGTGACTGCAATTAACACCCAGCCTTTAATCAATTAATTAATTAACGGTGATTAACCCGACCGGACCCATTAATTAATTAAATTAACGCCCAGCCTTTAATTAGTAAACCGTGAATTGATTAATTGGATTTCGGCAATTATCCTTTAATTACTTAATTAAATTAAATTAAATTAAATACTGTAATTAACCCGGACCCGTTAATTAGACTCTGGCAATTAACTCTGAGCCATTAATTAATGAATTCATTAACTCCGACCCATTAAATAATTAATTGCAATTAACTCGGAGCTGTTAATTAATGAATTGAAGGCCTGCAATTATCCTGGGCCCACTAATTAATGAACCGGACTCTTGCAATTAACTGGGACCTATTAATTAATTAATGGATGCTTGCAATCAACTGGGACCTATTAATTAATTAATGGATGCTTTCAATTAACTGGGACCTATTAATTAATTAATCAACTCTTGCAATTAACTGGACCTATTAATTAATTAATTGACTCTGGCAATTAACTGGGTCCCACTAATTAACTACTCAGCTCTCCCAATTAACTCAGACCCACTAATTACCACTCGAACCCTCCCAATTAGCTAGGTCCTGTTAATTAAATTAAATTTTAAATTTCTGTTAATTAAATTAATTAATTAAATAATCGGACCTGTGCTGGGATCCGTTAATTACTTAATTAAAACCCTCCCAATTAACTCAGACCTGTTAATTAACCTCCCGAGCCTTCCCAATTAACTCAAACCAATTAATTAACCCCTCAAGCCCTCCAATTAACTCAGACCCATTAATTAACCTCCCAAACCCTCCCAATTAACTCAGACCCACTAATTAACCTCCAATCCTTCTCAATTAACTCAAAGCCATTAATTAACCACTCAAACCCTCCCAATTAACTCAGACCCACTAATTAACCTCTCAAACCCTTCCAATTAACTCAAACCCACTAATTAACCACTCAAACCCTTCCAATTAACTCAGACCCACTAATTAACCTCTCAAACCCTTCCAATTAACTCAAACCCACTAATTAAACACTCAAACCCTCCCAATTAACTCAGACCCATTAATTAATCTCTCAAACCCTCCCAATTAACTCAATCCCTTCCAATTAACTCAGACCCACTAATTAACCTTCCAAACCCTCCAATTAACTCAGACCCATTAATTAATCTCTCAATCACCCCAATTAACTCAAACCTCCCAATTAACTCAGACCCATTAATTAATCTCTCAAACCCTCCAATAACTCAAACCCTTCCAATTAACTCAGACCCACTAATTAACCTTCCAAACCCTCCCAATTAACTCAGACCCATTAATTAATCTCTCAATCACTCCCAATTAACTCAAACCCTCCCAATTAACTCAAACCCACTAATTAACCCAATCAAACCCTCCCAATTAACTCAAACCCACTAATTACCCCTCCCAACCAACCCCACCCCCCCCTCCCCCCCCCACAAACCCCCTCCCCCTCCCTTAACCCCACCCCCATTTTTTTTCCCGCTCTCCAAGCCCCGCCCCCTTTCCCTCCACCACCAAGCCCCGCCCCTTTCCCCCCATGCCCCGCCCCTTCTCCCATAAATCCCCCGGCGCCGCCGGCTCCGGCACGTGCGGCCATGGCAACCTCGGCTCTTCCCCTGCTGGCCCTGCTGGCCCTGCTGGCCCCGCACGGTGAGCCACGCCCCCTTTCCCCCCAAACCACGCCCACACTTTCCTCTTAACCACTCCCCTTTTATTATTTAATTTTAATTTAATTTATTTTTTTTTTCTCTCTCTCTTTCCAGGCCTGCGTGCGGCCGTGACCCTGGTGGAGTCCGGGGGCGACCTCCAGCCCCCCGGGGGTCCCTGCGCCTCCTCTGCCTGGCCACGGAACCTTCCGGAACGCTCTGGGTGCGTCAAAGCCTCCGGGGGGTTCTGCAGTTGTTGCCCCCTCCCGGTGGAGCCGGAAGGTTCCGGGCGGGTCGGGGTCCGGGCGGGCGGCGGCGCTGACGTTGAGCGCGTTGAGGCCGGAGGATTCCGGCGCGTATTTCTGTGCGGCTCACGGCGGGGAGGGCGGGTGGGAGAGGGGTGGGAAACTCCTGGTGGGGGGGGGGGGGGGGGGGGGGAGGGGCACGGTTGGGTTGGGTTGGTCATGGTTGGGTTGGGTGAGTTGGTCATGCTTGGTTGAGTGGAAGAGGAAGAGGGGTTGGGTTGGTCATGGTTGAGTTGAGTTGGTCATGGTTGGGTTGACTGGAAGAGGAAGAGGGGGTTGGGTTGGTCATGGTTGGTTGGTCATGGTTGGGTTGGGTTGGTCATGGTTGAGTGGGTTGGTCATGGTTGGGTTGAGTGAAGAGGAAGAGGGGGTTGGGTTGTTCATGGTTGGGTTGGGTTGATTTGTCGTAGTTGATTTGGGTTGGTCATGGTTGTGTTGAGTGGAAGAGGAAGAGGGGTTGGTTGGTCATCATTGGGTTGGGTTGGTCATGGTTGGGTTGGGTTGAGTTGGTCATGGTTGGGTTGACTGGAAGAGGAAGAAGGGTTGGGTTCGTCATGGTTGAGTTGGGTTGGTCATGGTTGAGTTGGGTTGATCATGGTTGGTTGGGTTGATCATGGTTGGGTTGGTTGGGTTGGATTGGATGGAAGAGAAGACAGGTTGGGTTAGGTTGAGTTTGTCATGGTTGGGTTGGGTTGAGTGGAAGAGGAAGAGGGGTTGGGTTGGTCATGGTTGAGTTGGTTGGTCATTGTTGAGTTGGTTGGTCATGTTGGGTTGAGTGGAAGAGGAAGAGGGGTTGGGTTGGTCATGGTTGAGTTGGGTTGGTCATGGTTGAGTTGGTTGGTCATGGTTGGGTTGGGTTGGGTTGAGTGGAAGAGAAAGAGAGGGTTGGGTTGGTTGAGTTGGTTGGTCATGGTTGAGTTGGATCGTCATGGATGGGTTGGATGGAAGAGGAAAGGGGGTTGGGTTGGTCATGGTTGAGTTGGGTTGGTCATGGTTGAGTTGGGTTGGTCATGGTTGGTTGGGTTGGTTGAGTGGAAGAGAAAGAGAGGGTTGGGTTGGGTTGAGTTGGGTTGGTCATGGTTGAGTTGGATCGGTCATGGATGGGTTGGATGGAAGAGGAAGAGGAGGTTGGGTTGGCCATGGTCGAGTTGGGTTGAGTTGGATTGGATGGAAGAGGAAGAGGGGGTTGGGTTGGTCACGGTTGAGTTGGGTTGGGTGAAGAGGAAGAGGGGTTGTGTTGGTTGGTTGGTTGGTTGGTCATGGTCAGGTTGAGTTGGGTTGGGTTGGTCGTGGTTGGAAGACGGAGTTGGGTTGGGTTGAGTGGAAGAGGAAGAGGTTTGGGTTGGGTTGGTCATGGTTGGGTTGGCCATGGTTGGGTTGGGTTGAGTTGGGTGGGTTGGCCATGGTTGGGTTGAGTTGAGTTGGGTTGGCCATGGTTGGGTGGAAGAGGAAGAGGGGTTGGTTGGGTTGGTTGGTCATGATTGGTTGGGTTGGTCATGGTTGGGTTGGTTGGTCATGATTGGTTGGGTTGGTCATGTTGGGTTGGGTTGAGTTTCTCATGGTTGGCTTGGGTTGAGTGGAAGAGGAAGAGGGGGTTGGGTTGAGTTCTTCATGGTTGAGTTGGGTTGGTCATGGTTGGGTTGAGTGAAGAGGAAGAGGGGGTTGGGTTGAGTTGGTTGGGTTGGGTTGGGTTGGGTTGGGTTGAGTTGGGTTGGTCATGGATGGGTTGGATTGAGTGGAAGAGGAAGACGAAGAGGAAGTTGGGTTGGCCATGGTTGACTTGAGTGGAAGAGGAAGAGGGGGTTGGGTTGGGTTGAGTTGAGTTGGTTGAGTTGAGTTGGTTGGCCATGGTTGGTGGAAGAGGAAGAGGGGTTGGTTGGGTTGGGTTGGTCATGATTGGGTTGGGTTGGGTTGAGTTGAGTTGGGTTGGTCATGGTTGGGTTGGGTTGGTCATGATTGGTTGGGTTGGTCATGGTTGGGTTGGGTTGAGTTTCTCATGGTTGGCTTGGGTTGAGTGGAAGAGGAAGAGGGGGTTGGGTTGAGTTCTTCATGGTTGAGTTGGGTTGGTCATGGTTGGGTTGAGTGGAAGAGGAAGAGGGGGTTGGGTTGAGTTGGGTTGGGTTGGGTTGGGTTGGGTTGAGTTGGGTTGGTCATGGATGGTTGGATTGAGTGGAAGAGAAGACGAAGAGGAAGTTGGGTTGGCCATGGTTGACTGAGTGGAAGAGAAGAGGGGTTGGGTTGGGTTGAGTTGAGTTGGGTTGGGTTGGGTTGGGTTGAGTTGGGTTGGTCATGATTGGGTTGGGTTTAGTTGGGTTGGGTTGGGTTGGTCATGGTTGAGTTGGTTGGTCATGGTTGGGTTGAGTGGAAGAGGAAGAGGGGGTTGGGTTGGGTTGGGTTGTCATGGTTGAGTTGGGTTGGTCATGGTTGAGTTGAGTGGAAGAGGAAGAGGGGTTGGGTTGGGTTGGTTGGTCATGGTTGAGTTGAGTGGAAGAGGAAGAGGGTTGGGTTGGGTTGGGTTGGGTTGGGTTGAGTTGGGTTGGTCATGGATGGGTTGGATTGAGTGGAAGAGGAAGACGAAGAGGAAGTTGGGTTGGCCATGGTTGACTTGAGTGGAAGAGGAAGAGGGGGTTGGGTTGGGTTGAGTTGAGTTGGGTTGGTCATGATTGGGTTGGGTTGAGTTGGGTTGGGTTGGGTTGGTCATGGTTGAGTTGGGTTGGCCATGGTTGAGTTGAGTGGAAGAGGAAGAGGGGTTGGGTTGGGTTGAGTTGAGTTGAGTTGGGTTGGCCATGGTTGGGTTCCAAATTTTTTAATTTTTCCCCCCAAACCCTCCCAGATTTTCCCAATTTTTAAATTTTTCCCCCCCAACCCCTCCCAAATTTTCCCGATTTTTTTTTTATTTTCCAAAAAAATTTTCCCAATTTTTTTTTATTTTCCCCCAACCCCTCCCAAATTTTCCTAATTTTAAAAAATTTTTCCCCAAATCCCACCCAGATTTTCTCAAAATCTGTTTTTTTTCCCCCCCGAATTTTCCCAATTTTTTCAATTTTCCCCCAACCCCTCCCAAATTTTCCCAATTTTTTTTTATTTTCCCCCAAACTTTCCCATTTTTTTTATTTTCCCCCAACCCCTCTCAAATTTTCCCAATTTTTTTATTTTCCCCCCAAATTTTCCCAGTTTTTAATTTCCCCCCCCAAATTTTCCCAATTTTTTCAATTTTCCCTCCAACCCATCCCGAA